>PVJL010000817.1:49444-335249 GCA_004026885.1 Lyroderma lyra
CACACACACACACACACACACACACACACACATACACACACACATATATATACACAAATAAAAATACACATAAACAAATACATATTTATATGTGTGTATATATGTATGTGTATATATATATGTATACACACATACACACACACACACACACACACACACACACACACACATATATATATATATATATATATATATATATATATATATATATATAGAGAGAGAGAGAGAGAGAGAGAGAGAGAGGATAGAGAAACAGAGACAGAGAGAGGCCGAGAGACAGAGACAGAAAGGGATATATTATGAAGACCTGGCTCACATGGAAACTAGCAGCCCAAATCTGCAGTGTTGGCTGGGAGGTAGAGACGAAGGAGAGCTGAATTGCAGATGAAGTCCAAAGGCAGTCTGCTGGAGAATTTCCTCTTATTCAGGATAGGGTCAGTCTTTGTGCCCTATTCAGGCCTTCAACTGATTGGATGAGGCCCACCCACATTATGAAGAGTAATCGGCTTTACTGATTAAAATATTACTCTCACACTAAAACATCCTGGCAGAAACTCCCAGAATAACGTTTGACCAAATATCTGGTCATTCTTTGGCACAGTCAAATTGACACATAAAATTAACTATCAAAACCGTCATATGGCAGAGTCTATATAGGCCCTGTTATTGTATATTGCTCTGCACAGTGAAGGTTCAGAGTAAATCTCAATTGAATAGACTACTGCTAGTTTTGTACAATGGTGCATAACATGGGCTTTTGCTTCACGGAAACCTGGGCTCCTGGCCCTTCCATGCTGATCTACTATCTGTGCGATGCTGAGCAAGTTATCTCAAGTTTACACACTTCAATTTCCTCATTTGTATTTTACGAATAATAATGATGATGATGATAGTACCTACTCCATGGAGTCAATGTAAGGATTAAAAATAAATGCATGTAAAGCCCTTAGCTCTATACTGGGCACATAGTAAGAAGTCTACAATGTTAATTATCATTCCAATTATTTTCACATGATTTTCTTTCCAAACTAAATGATGAATTCCTAAAGGCAGAAAATTTATTTTTAACCTCTCTCAATCACACTCCGTGCTTAATCCATCACGTGCATCTGATAACTATGTGTTTAATTGGCCTCAGAGTCTGACTTTCCTTTTATGATGAGAATGCCAGGGGCAGGACTACATTTTAATAGCAGAATTTATGCTCATGTTTGTTTTGTTTTTTTAAGAAACAAATGTGGAAAATAGTTCCCATGATATTGAAGTAACAGGGAAAGCTAGATAAAATCCATGAAGCAGAGATAAGCTCCAAAAGCTCTAGTGAGAAAGATGAGGTCCTTCAAAGGAATAAATAAATTTATAAATGGAAAGGTCTGGAGCGCATGTATGGCATTCTACAGGCTTGTCACTTACCCAAATTGATGTGAGTTCTATTTGAAGAAATTCCAGATTATGGTGAAGCAAATCCAAGATATTATATCATTTCTTGTATAGATATTTTAATACACATCATTTTTATTAAAAAAAAGAACTTCCCTTTTTAATAGCAACAGTATTATCATTCCACCCAACTCAATCAGAAAAAAATTCCTTAATAATATTAATACTCAGTGTTTATGGTTTTCTCATTGTAACTATAAAACCTTTTAAAAAACAGTTTGTTCAAATCTGGCTAATACGAACAAGGTCCATATATTGTTATTGGTTGGTACATATCTTGAGGGTCTTTCTCTTTAATCTATAATTTCCCCCCCTGGATCTCTCTTTTTTCTTGCAATTTTATTGTTGGTGAAAAAGGTCATAGTTTTGCAGAAATCCTCACTGTCTAGATTTTGCTGATTGAATATCCATGGCCTCATCAAACATATGCTTCTAGCCTGTGTACTTTCTATAAACTAAAATCTGAAACTTGATCATTTTTAGAGTTTTGTTGTTGTTGTTTTTGTTGGAGGACAAAACTACCTCCTAGGTGTTTATGTATTTCCATCAGAAGGTACATGTCTGCTTATCTCCCTGGGATGCACACAGCCATGATTAAGTGATGCCTATATAGCAACATTCTAATTCTACTATTTTTTCCTAATTTATTGGCTGTGATACTATAAAAGAAAAACTTTCCCTCATCACTATTAGGTTATTCTAAGGTACAAGTCATAAGCAGATCATAGACTATTAAAACTATGGTTTTATTAAAATTTGGTAATTAAATTTTATATGTTTGACATTATATTGCTGAATCAATCACTTCTTACCACTGTGAACTACTAGATTGTGTGTACAGTCTCTGTACTACACATTTCTATCATGAAATATATGCTCATTTTCAATTAAAGTTGATGAGGGTATGTAGTACCTAGTTTCTAAAGATGATCAAGCAAAAATTTAATATACCCCCAATATTCATTACTTATTTGATACTAATGTCTTCTTATTGTGGTTAAAGAGGTAGTTAATATATTCATGTATATTATCTCTTTTGAATTATTTTCTAGGGAAAAATTTCTCTAAGTAGAATTAATAAAACAAAAGATTTAATTATATTTATTTCTGTTGTTTTTCATTGCCATATTCCTTTACAAAAGGATTGTATTAATTTACCAAAATGAGTAAATTGTAATTTCATTTCAACATTGACAATTGTTATAATGAAAAGATATGTATTTATGTTATTTTAGTAGATACAAAATGCTATTTTAAAGTTGCTTTCACTTACATTCCTTTGATTACTATCAAGAATGAACATTTTTCCCCCATGTGTTTGTTTACTAACTATATTTCCTCTTGGGTAGAAGAAATACTTTTCTTGAACTAATAAAAGACATTTCTGAACAACATAATTATATAACGGGAGCAGGGAGTTTCAGAATCTAAATTCTCAGTTTTCACAAATTGTCTTATTAACAGTGGGTATAAATATTTATGGTGTTAATTTCCTTTTTTGTAAAGTTGTGTTGATTATATTCTAACCACAACACAAAGCTATTGAGAAAATTTGAGTTTACATACCTTAAAATGAATATATGAAAATGAATATATCCAATCATTATTTTAAGTAATTTTAAAAGTTTGACTTTAAAATATAAATTTAGCATTACAAAAACAATGTTAATACAAGATCAACCCTGAATCTTCTTACATTTAATTTTATCCCTGAAGTTGAGATCAGAAATTTACTCTGATTAACAAAACTATTTGCCTCTATACATTCCTATTTAGGAAAAAAGAATGAAGTAGATATATGTTAAAAGTTTTTAAAAAACCAGTTTTTCAAAATAAAATCAATTTATTTAGCAAATGTTAATTAACATGTGGAGTTTCTAGAGGATGGGAGTAGGGGTATGTTTTGGAAATGAAACTTCCCTGGAAGTTTGAATAGATGATGACATTCCTTCCCACTTGACAACCAATGCCATGGCCATCCAGCTACAAGTCAATGCACTGCCTGTTCCCCTGGGAAGGTGGCTTTCCAAGCTGAACCTTGGCCCTGGTCTAATCCAGAAAAAGGAGCAAGAAGAGGACAAGGCTGAAGAAAGCATTCACAAAGTAGCAGCTGGACCTGGGTCTCAGCTGGACGTTGTGTACTGGTCAGGTTACTCAGTGTCAAGTGACCAAATCGACTTGAACGTATTTAAAACTGACAGGGATTTTTTTCTGTTCCATTTTGCACAATTTACTGGCCGTAGCAATTTTCTTGACCCACAGAGACACAATCACAGACACAATGACCAGGTGACAATGACTTTATAGAACATTTTATATCTTCCATGAATTCCATGAATTTTACCTCTAGGAAATTTAGTCAATTATTTTCCCTAGTATGTAATAGACTTTTCTTCTTTTAATTGGCACCTTAGCACCCAATTATATAATAAACATGCTAATTAAAATAGCAATAATAACACAATTAATTTTGAAAACCAGTAAATTTATCAAAGGCTTAGGCATTAGGAAACCCTAATTTTAAACTTAGCTTGTTAATGATACACTCTGTGACCATGCTTTTTATTTTGCAGTTCTGAATCTAATGTAAAACTGGAAATGATGTCAAAATAATAAAAGTTCAGTAATGATTTTATAAGTAGGGATAAGGAGATACTCTGGAAGAATGGGAAATAAGATTGCCCTTTGGGTATTAAACCAAAATCAACACTGAGATGCATCTTAAAGAAACAAAATAGCCCGCTACCCAACTAATATAATGACGGTAAGAATGATAGAAAGACCTGGTCTACCACAAAAATATAGGAAAGGGAGATTCACAGTGTAAATATTGGCAGAGCCCAGTGAATTTGTGTCTTGCAGAAGGGAAACCCAGCCACCTTCTACTAGGTTTCTGATCGGCCTGGTAGGTACTTCCTTAGAGCAGAAATGTGTATACTACACTCTCTTAACACAATGCCATTAAATATAAGTCTCTCATAAATACCTCCTCTTCTAAGCCTATGCTCCTCACAGTCTCTTCTGATAGTTTGGCTTCTTACAGGGTTTCTGTTCTGTGAATGAGAGGAAGAAAACATTAACAATGGACTCCTTGATCTCTGAAGGCTTTATTTCTCATTATAAATTAATAAAATAACTTCCTGGTTTCACATGTCAGTCTTTTGGGAGATTTGCTAAATTGAACATCCCCATTCTGATCAACTTCAAAATATTGATGAAATATTTTCTACTCTGCAATATTTGGAGCAGACTCCATGGAACCATAAATTCTTCAAGTCTTCCCCAGGCGATCCCCTCTGTGTTGATGAGTACCAAGCAAACCTTTTCCATTCCAAAATGTCCACACCCTTACTAGTGAGCATAGCGTGCTCCAGACCACACTCAGCTGCAGAATGGAAGCATGATGGATGCACAGGGATCGATCACATCCAGAAGTTAACTTTCCTTCTTGTCTTTTTGAAATGAAACAGACCTCACTTGCCTCATCTCCCTTAAACTATACAGTAGCAAATATAGCTCCTAGCACACAGTAGGTCCACAATAAATATATGTTGAAATGATAGCTGCTCTTGTGCATATTTGATTGTCTATCATGAAGGATAGGAGGCAGCTCACCATTCTGAGAACATGTTCTTGACTATGTATGATTGGACCACTTTGTCTCAGTGTGGCCCTAAAGTCAACAGAATTTCCCACAACTTGAGTGACTTTTTTTTTTAAACAGACAATCCTCAGGTTCCCAGGCTAGGGTAGGGAAACAATGCAAAAAAATAAAAAATGGGGATAACAAAACCATCACCAGCGCAGGCCCTTTCCAGTGTTCTTGCAAAAGATTCAACCTTCCCTTCAAGGTCCCTTCTGTCTCCCATTAGGGTCTCAAGGAATTCCCACACCTGCCCACCCCTTGCTCCACTCTTCAGCAACCACAATAGCTCCTACCTTGGCTTCTCCCCACCAGTTATGATCTCCTTAGGTGAAATAGTTAGGAATAGCTCCAGCTTCAAGTGTGTTCCTACAACTCTCTGAGCTCAGATCCTGCCTGCAGCCAACTTGCACATGTGGAAGGGTGGCTGTGTGGCAGCTTGCATCCCTTTCTAAGTGCTACTGAAAGGTCCAGGATTAACCATCACCAGCAAGCCATGAAGCCACATCCTTTGGGCCCCAGGTGTAGCTTGGGGCTCAGGAGAGATAACAGGTGGGTGTCTCATCCCTACTGCTGCTTTGGGGTGAGGTTGCTTGCTGCTACTGCCAGCTGACTCGTCCACTAGTCCCAGGGGTTTCATGTAGAGCAAAAAGTTCCACTGTGAACTTGAATGGGTCAGCAAGAGACGGCACAGGCTGCTGTCCCAGAAAGCAAGCCAGACTGGGGTCTCGGTTAAGAAACCTCCTTGGCCCTGTCCCTGATGCCAGACATGTTTTCCTAAGGTCATCTGCTTATTCTTTCTCCAAATGCTACATATAGATTAAATGTACTGCATCTCTCAACACATCCAGAGCATTCCTGCTTTTCCTCTAGTAAATTTTCCTGCTTTGGTGCATGGATGTGGTATTTTTAATATTGGGAGGCCTACTGCAATTTGTTATTAAATAAGTAAAATGTGTAGTTGGCATATTTGCTAATTCATGTGTCAGTGGTAAGTAACCGCCTTTAAAAGATACATAGCACTCTTATAATAACATTTGAATTTTCTTTAATACTAAGGTTAGAGTTGTATAAGCGACATGGACATTTATGTATGCTAAACTGGAGGTTGGGTTTTTCATCAGGAATGAAGAGAAAGACATGGTAGATGAGCACAGAAGCAGAGAAGCAAAACATAATGGCAAGGGTTTTCAGCCTTTGGTATTTATGTTTTGGACACTAAAATGGTATAAAATGAAATGTGTATAAAAATGTTACTTTTGTAACTTATGATTCTTGGTTAGGCTGAATATCAAGGTTGCTATTTGGGGGGCCCAGTCATAAAGTGAATAAGAATGAACACCTATAAAGAGATTATCACAAAATACAACATTGGCTAAATCAGTAAATACAGGCTTGTTAGCAGAATAATGCAAAGTAATACCCATCATCCTAGTACTTAAATACATATTATGATGGCTGGGAACCAGTTAGGTGAACAATATTTTCACACCTTTGAGGTAAATATGGAAAACGCTATGAAATTTAAAATTAACTATACAAATAGACACAAGGTACAGAGTTCCAAAGCTATTTATGTTGGGCCTGGGAAATCAACATCAAAAGTCAGCTGACTTTTTTTTAGTACATTGTAGTAGTTAAGAGCAGGGATTTTAACCTGAGAGGGACCTGAGTTTGAATCCTAACTCTGAAATTTCTAGGTGGGTGATCTTGGGCAACTTGCTAAACTTTGATGGCCTTATATGAATTCCCCCACCTGCAAAATTGGAATGATTATATCTACATCTCTGCTAACAATCATATTATTTAACGACTGATACAGCTTAAGCACTAACCATTCAGAATAAACTCTGGCCTTAGCCCTGGAGCAGGGTCCTAGAGGGCTGCTACCATGCCCCACGTTAACTCTAGTTTCCAGATTTGAGGAAGGCAAGGTTGATAGGTCTGCAGAAGAGCTGGGCAACCACAGAAACAGTGGGGAGGGCACCGGGGGAAATTAGGGCAGCAGCTGTCCACTGCCTACTATGGACGAATTCTAGTGTTTTAACAACCAGTTTGGCCTTATGGCTGTGTAACCTCATTATGCAGAGCTGATGTGAGGATTAAATGATAAAATATAGATAAAGAACTCAGCATATATTAAGCTCAATAAATGGTATTTATACTACTACTAATAATAGTGTCATGATAGAAATAAAATAATGCCAACTTCAGTTTTACAGTGAGGATTAAATAAATAAGTGTGTTATTTAGTTCAGGGCTTGTCTCCTAGTAAATGCTTAACACATAGTGGGCATTATTATTGATATTATTATTGTTGTTGTTACTATTATTATTATATAATGTCTGGTGTGTGGATTAAATTAGATGCAGTTAATTAAAAGACCAATCGGGCCAAGCAAATATTGCATATATCAAAGCTTTTTTAGCTACGAAATGATAACAGCACTCAGATTGTAAAATTATGAAAAATAATATGAAAAACTAGTGAATAATTTTAAGAAAAACAAAGGGGTTTTTTTGGACCCCTACAAAGCATTTTATAATCTGGGACTACACCTAGATTGTCAAATAGTGCAAATTAAAATTAAATTCATAAAGGTAATTGCATCTGACAAATTATTGACTATAAATATAGAGAAGACACAATATAAAGTGACAAAATGATCAAATGAATTCTAGCATCCTTGAAGCAACTTGAATCTCACTTGTTACTGATAACTTAAAATTCAATAGTATATGTATATATTTTTTCATTTCTGGGAGTTTATATTAGAAAAATAATATTTTTGGTGAAATTAGCAAGCAGGTAGTGATTTTTCCTTAATGAAATACATTAGCTCAAATCTTGAGAGTCTTCTGAAAGCTTTCTCAGATGACTCAGTTCCTCAGGCTGTGGTTATGCAAAATGAAATAGCTAGTTTAAAATCACCTGCTTATTTTTCCTAAAATAGACATCCAAAACAGGACAATTTAATGGATTTGAGGTTTGTGGGTTCTGAGCCTCAATTGTGTCTTGGAACTCAGTATTAAATCAATTCATTTCCAAATTGCTATCTCATTTTACAATGACTTTAAGTCTCCACTGTAGAGTTAGTGGTCTAGTGATTTGGAAAATATGGATGAGATGTTTCTATTAAACTTATTTACACCCAAAATTAACAATATTTTCTTCTTAGCAGCTTTATTTCAGGTATGATAGTACAGGTCAACAGATTTCTTTTTGCCCCACAAAATAACAATCTTTACCACTGTTATGAGGGATGTGTGTCTGAGGGCATCAACCACCTCAGGAAGCCCAGAGCCAGAACTGAGGTCTTACTTTCAATTTTAATTCAAATTTATTTTTCCTACATTTTCATGGAAAGCTCAAAATTAATTTGCATTACCAATTAACCAATATTATCCCACAAGTTCTGTTATTACCTTAAGAGGTATTTTCCTACTCAAGTAATACTAAGAGAACAGGAGCTGCTATCACATAAACTCTGTTTAAACAGAAAAATATTTTTAATGGTACTCACAAGTAATCAGACGCACACCGTTATTAAACATACAGTGTGTGTATATAATTTTCTGGCTTCTGTTGATTTACTAGCTCTCAAAAGGCTCACTCTATCTGAATGATGAAATAAAGACAATCAGTTGCAGAAAAAGGAGCTGAAACCAATTGGGGATATGGAGAAGATAGGTAAGAGCAAAATGTTGAAGAGCTGCTATTCTCCATGGAGATGATATTGTTGGAGAGAGAAATACAAAGTAACACAGACTTTGAATGACCCCCCCAGCACTGTATATTCATAAAAGTTATCTTTTATTCCACAATTCTTTTATCTGAGCACCATATTGAGATCTCCTCACTTATTACTAATTAAATTTGTTATGAAGAAAAACTCTGGA
The DNA here is from genome assembly GCA_004026885.1 of Lyroderma lyra. Classification (NCBI taxonomy): domain Eukaryota; kingdom Metazoa; phylum Chordata; class Mammalia; order Chiroptera; family Megadermatidae; genus Lyroderma; species Lyroderma lyra. Next base: position 58,428 of record PVJL010000817.1, read on the forward strand.
TGAGTTACAAGAATGTGTAGTGTTTAATAGTGTGATTATTGCATCACAGTTAAACTGCATCTTTCTGCAAGTAGCCAAATTTAATTTAATTTAATCAAGCATACTTTTACTGTCAGTCTAACATTTAATCAATAGAAATTTGAACCAGACGAATAAAGAGAAATTAAACAGCAGGCTATATTTTCTCACTTCTGATATTATTAATAATATTAAATAAAATATTTAAATTAATAAAGCATTAAAGTTATATTAAAACAGATAACTAACAGCAGCAAATGTCCCACTTTGAAAAATGCAAACGTAGTACTTTCTATCATTCTTCTAGGTTGGATGCAGTGCTGTATCTCCTCAGACTCTGAGCTAAGGGCCCTTGAGAGGCTAGAAACTGGGATTCTGGGGAAGGGCAGAGGGGACAAGGGGAAGAAAGGAAATTCAGGAAAAAGAGACATCCAGGTTTCAACTGGAGACAAATTCCAGCTATATGCCCAGCAAAGAACCCCACTGAGAACTGTTGAGACTCAGAGATGCTTGCTCATCTGTCCATGATCTGGCCTTCAAATAAGAATAGGTTGTTTGTGGTACAGGATGAGCGAACCCAGCCTGATGCTGAGGAGCATAAGAGCATGTGTAGGGGTTAGTAATGGAGTACGCGTTTTAGGGAATCTAATGCAGACAATATTGAAACTACAAACTATCAGGAGTTTGAAGAGCAACTTAATAAAGCATAACAGATGGAGCTAAAACTGATGGATGCAACTTAAAAACTGGTGCTTCTCTCAATACACTATTTAATTAATTAACACAGGAGGAAAACAGCATTTTCTTGTCTGACATATCAAAACAATTTAATAAAGTAAAAACAAGATGCCATTCAGAATTCTAATGCAACCTTGTGGAACTCCCACATTCACTAAAGTTGTCAGTAATTACTGCGTTGGACTAAGTCCTATTAATTAGACTTTACACACATTACATTATTCAAGGTTAAATTGTATTTACATCTTTTTGTACTTACATAAATAAAAACAACATATAGAAAATAATACAGAGGAAAACACATACATAGCATGTGTTTCAAAAGTTGTTTACCTTTCCTATTGTGACTGTAAGGGATTTTCCCTTTTTTTTCTATAAAGTCACAGAATATCTAACAGCAATCTCCTCCTCTTTATTGACAGTGATAATACTGATCCACCATTATATGATTTAACTGAATTTCTGGTCATGCTGATGACTCCCCTGAGTTACGTGCTCTCCTTTGTCCTATTTTGGACTGCAAGTGCAGACTATGGTCATGGGACAGAGTTTTGTTCTATGTAAAGAAGAAAACTAATAATCATCTCTGAGGGGTGAGCCCACAATTTTACACTCATTAATACCTCCAGATAAAAATCCAGAGAGCTAAGTAATAAAACATGCACATATCACCTCCTCATATCCTCCCCTGTAGGCATGTGCGTACACACATACATGCATAAACACACATGCACACACTGACAACCATCACCACTGCTTTGTGTTGGTGAGGTGCAATCTCCTTTTCTGCAGACAGGATGTTTCTTCAAGCACGGCCACTGAGTGTTAAATAGCAAAAAATATTGCCCCATCTAGGAAAGTTACCTTCTCTCAGATGAATCATTGAGGACCTGCTCAATGAATAAGCAAGTCTTAAGTTGGAAGTGACAGAACTAAGAAATTTCTAAACTTCATCTTCTATGGACTTTATTTAGTCTATATATCTATAATTTCCTACATAGATACTGTTAGTACATTTCTGAATAGATTCACATATACTATTTTTATGATAGACACAAAATTGTGTTATTGTTGATAACATAATTCTAAAACTATGCCCCAGGTCTCAAACTATGAAATCCTTGGGGATTAAGGTCTGTGGGAAGGTTACCCCAGGCACCTATTGCAATGCATAACATTTGCTGAATGCTCAACAAACATTTGTCGAAGAACTGAATGGTGGAAGAATAGGTGAGGGTGGAGGGAGAGAGCCAGAGTCCAGCATCTGGACCAGAATAGTACAGGCTTCAGTATGGTTTTATGAATGGGTCTTAGGAAATTGTTGATAATAAATTGATCGTTATGACAGATCATGATCTATTTGAGTAGGAATTATCTAGAGGAAATCAAGTTATCTTACCCGAATAGCAACATTCAATAGTCTGTGTGAAGTCTTTGATTAAATTACTAGTGTGCAGGAGAGTACCACTTATTTCATTCATCTTCACCTAGTAAGGTATCTTCTTATTTTATCCCTTTTTACACATAAAATTTTAATTTACCACTCTTAACTGGTTACTTACAAGTTGTTTACATTTTACAGAATTGCTGGTAAAGAAATCAAATATTCGAACTCTTGAATGTCACAAACTGAGTCTCTGCCCTGCAGAAGTATACAGTGTCAGAAGACAGACATCGAATCGATCGTATTAATAGCAAACAAACTGCATGATTACCAGTGTGCAAAGAACCTGGCGAGGTACAGGACACTATGGGAGTGCTTTGTGGGGCGAGTGCAGAATTCCCAGGACATCTAACTCAGCATCTGCTTGGGGCACCAGCAGAGGAGAGAGAGAAAGAGAGGGTTGCAGAGAGGGAGAATAAGGAAGCATGTGTGTGAGAGAGATAGAGACAGAGGAAGATAACATGAATCAGAAGAAAATTTAGAAAGCATTTATTCAGGATATGTGTATGTTTTGTTGTAGGTCATGCCAAAAAGAAGTCAACGTTTGTTTCACATTTTTACTCCGTGTTTGAATTCATATGGAAGGGGACAGCCAATAGAATCTTTCATGTACTCAGGGTTTATAAATGTCTTAACCTAGCTCTGCAAGGGAACTTAACCTTCTCTGAAGGGTAATATATAAGCCGATTCTTAAATGATGAAGAAGAATTAGCTGAGTAAGAAGAAGATAGGAGATATCAGAAACGATTTCCGAACAGAGGTTGCACGCAGGATGTGAAATGACTCAAAGGTGACTGAAGCCACAGTCTTGGTCCCACTCATCTATTTCCTCTCCTCTGTAGGGAGTCATCTCCAAAGCCAGACTCATCCAGATCCTGTCTGTACGCACAAGGAAAGGCCGTCCTGCTGTAAGAGTCATGTTGGGACATTAACCACAGCTAAGTGGACAATCACAATAACATAGATACAGAGTTCAATTTGGTCTAGCTTTATTTATATGACAAAGAAGTTTTGAAAACATACTATGGGCTGGGCTAAGTGCTAGGGATACCCAAGGATTTCTCCTGCTCTGAGTTCTTGTAGATCCACTGCCAGTTCTCAGCTCTCTCCAGCTGAGATCTTCCTCTTACCTGACTCCCTGAGAAATGTGGCTTCTCTTCCCTAGTTACATTCTGTTTCTGCCCCAGCATCCTATCTCCCTAATCCCAAATCAGCCCAACCACTGTCTTCAGTGCTTCCTAGAGCCCTTCTAAGACAACCTGAGCACGAACGAAGCAACAAGCTCTCCGCCTGCTGTCCGGGATTGCCCAGGATTCTGGCCCATTACACCCTGCCCTGCTCTCTGATACCTCTCGCTGTTATTACCGTGAATCTCCCACACCCTTCCTTCGTGGTAAGCTATTACCAAACTCAGATGTTCAGGCTAACCCCTTGAGCAAGTAGCCACTTTCTTCCTGTTTCCCATACAGAAGTGTCTTTACACTAGTATTTCTCAATACTCACCTTCAACCCATTCTACTTCTTACAATCTTAATGAACACAGTTCTTGGTTTTTCTCTTTGACTCAGCATGTTTTCTTCTTTCTCACATCGTTTTCCTTTCACTTACTGCCTTACCCGGCTTCAGCCCTCATTGATTGTTTTGTTTCTTTCCAATTAATCTCCTACTCATATAAATGAACATTTATAAGTATTATAAGGTAATGATAATACATATGCAATTGTGGTAAAGAAAATCAAATCACGTAATCTTCAGATTAGATTATTTGGGGTTCATTGTTATGTCATCTTAAAACTAATCTTTATGGCTTATAATAATGTATGGTTATGTATTATATTTTCCTTTATTCCTTCTATTCAAAATAGATTGGAATGGGAATTGTGGACACTCAACATTGTTAAAAAATAACTAAGATTAGGAGTCATGATTGTGAAGACTAAGGAGAAAAACTACAATTCACATTAAACATACATTATATGCATAAAAAATAGATTGGAGATGGCTTACAAAATATATACAGTATAATAAGATATTAAGGAACCAGAGTAACCAACCAAAGAGAAGCTAAGAATTGACAAAATAAGAAGTCAGAGTAAAATTATTTTATAAAATGTACACTGTAGCGTCTGGGCATTTGCTGTAAGTAAGCTTCTGAATTTTTAAACTACCAACACACAAGAGAAGGAAGCACATTCAATTGCACAATTCAAAATGCTCAGAAGATTATAAAGCAAACCAGTTGCTCAAGAGAAGCACAGTCATTTGTGGTAATAAATGTCTGCAGGCTGTCATTAAGAGAACACAGTGTGACGAGAGTGGTGTTCTCAGCTGCACCTCCACAGTAAGTACCATCATGGGCTCCTGAGGCGGCTTCTCCTACCGCCCCTGGGCTTCAGATGTTCATAGAATCCTAAATTGTATCTCAGTAAAAGTAGTCATAGAAGGGACTAAAACAAGACTGTGTAAAGGCAGGTTTGTGATCATTTTTTTGAATATAAAGATAAAATTTAGATCACTTAAGTAGAGTGAGTTGTCTTCAGGAAATCCTCCATTAACATTACTTCTCCCACATGATCACTTGCTGCAAACCAGACGGGCATGTGGGCAATTCAAAGCAGCCTCATTTCGCTTAGTACTCCGCAGAACTGGGCACAGGGTTAATGTTGTTTGATAAAAGTCAAGGAAACAGAGGAGAGCTGAGGAAACATTTGTGGGCTAGGCCAAGGTTTTCCTCAAAAGTCAGTTATGGATTCACTCCAATACAGATAAAAGGGCAAATGCCAAGACTCTGCCATGGAACACCACTGTGGTACTGGGTAAGCCTAGAAAATCTATGCAGTGGCCGTTAGCAAATACCTGTCTGTTCAGTCCATTTTTCCTATTATTTTTCACTATGGCAAAATACACATAAAATTTATCATCTTAACCATTTTAGGTGTACAGTTCAGTAGTATTAAATATATTAAATATATTCATAATGTTGCGCAATCATCACTACCATCCATCTCCATAACTCTTTTCATCTTGTAAAAATGAAATTCTATACCCATTAAACAATAACTCTTTATTCCCCTCTCCCCAGTCCCTGGCAACCATCATTTTACTTTCTGTCTCCAAGACTAGGACTATCTCTAAGACCTAATACAGTCATTTTAATCCCCCCCAAAAGAAAGAAACAACGCTCATAAAATATCTAACCTCAAGCAATGAAACTTCCTCTTTTCCTCCATAAGATAAAGTATCACAAAACTAACGCCTCTAAATGGCTCAATAATGTGATGTAATGTGCAGCACAAGTAACCAATAAGCGTTGGAGCTTATTAATAGGAGCTTTGTTTGTGCCGCAGCTGCTCTGAGGGCATCAGTCTTTCTGACATGAATTCAGTCACAGGCTGCTTGTCTATTTAAGCTCTTCCTCTCTTGTGACAAGTAAAACTGAGTAAAAACAAAGTATACAAGTTAATTTTTTCTGGGAAGTGACAGAATGCTGCATCCAGTTTATACAAAAGTAGTATCAAGTTACTAAAGGGTCACTTAAACACAGGGAAGAGGAAGGTGCCGAGCTTATGAGGGCTGTCCGGAAAAAACCCAGCCAAAATGCCTCTGTTTTTCATATTATTCTGCTGGATACTTTCTGGACAGCCCTCGTGTTTATGCTCTACATATTTAGACTTTTCAAGGAAAAGACTCTTTTTATGGATCAGCATAAATTTTGCAATTTATGCTGATACAGAACTGAAACGGAAAGATGTTTCAGTTCTGTATCAGCATAAATTGCAAAATTGAAACTTAATTCATAGAACTTAGTCTACAATTGACAACTGTTTGGGAAACTTTCAAGACAAGTTGCAAAAATGTAACATGATATTGTCCCTAATGAATTCCTTCATGAAGTGATAGAATATATGTGTGATCCTGGTCAGTACTAACAAACGTGCCTGAATTCTGTTTTCTCTTTGACTAAAGTCGGGTCTGGAAATTTTAGAAGGATACTTAATCACAAGGAAATGCTTTTTAAGTGGAATAATTTATAATCTACTAGATTTATGATTTTGAGCAAGTGGAAATTTTCCCTTAAAAAAAAAGGTGATAGAGCAGACTCTAGTGCCCATCTCAGGGTCTAGAGATACAGAAATAATTAAGGCAACAGATTGGGTAGGCTCGGTGTCCTCTGGTCAAACTGACCTTTGAAGTGTTGTGCCCTAACTCTGAAGGGTGGTAACCACTGGTCTTACTTATGAGGGCTGTCCAGAAAGTACCCAGCCATGCAATATAAAAAATAGAGGCATTTATGGCTGGATTTTTTCCAGACAGCCCTCATATAACTTAGGATCTACTGAAATCATTAAGTATGCTTTGCTTTATATCACCCGATATTCCTGAACTAGGTATTTTCCCCTAACTGCTCAGTTATTAACATTAAATTATTAATTCATTTAACAAATATTTATCAAGTACCCTATAGGTACCAAAATGAATGAGCCAGGAATCTTGATTTCAACAAGCTCATACCATCTGTGCTTTCTATTGATGGTCCACAATGTTCTTACCAAGAAAAATTTCCCTCTTTGTCTTGTCTTTGTTATGCCTGAGCAATTCTACAAACCAACCCAAGAGACGTTTTTGGGTTTCCCCGGGAATGATCCCATCTCACAATTATAACTAGCAGAGAATTATATTAACAAGTTTACTGAAGAAAAGAACCATATTCACCATTCCTTCAGTGGCTGCTACGTGATGTTGGTGAACTTATTCTCTTGGAAGGTCTGGCACTTCACTCGGAATGGTTTAGGTTTCAGTTTCCTCGTCTATCACCAGCGCACGACTTCCTTTAACATGTTTTACCTCTGGCTCCCTGCCACTCAGCACTCTTTAACTCAGTGCTTCACGCTGGTAATAATTTCTATCTGACCTTTCTTCTCTCTCCAATCTATCACATACTCTGTCCATGGGATAATATTCTAATTCCATCCCATCATTTCCTTGTTCAGAAAATTCCAGGGATTGCCATTTCCTGGAACCTTTTGTGACCAGCCAGATACTCTCCCAGTACCTCTCCCAACGCCTCGCCTTACTCACCCAACCCCACCTCTTATCACTCCAAATTAGTAGTTGTACCTCAAACATTCTGAACCTTCTGCACTCTTTAAGTATTTGTTCCTGCAGTTCTTCATGCTGGAAGGCAACCACCTTTCCCTATTTCAAATTCAGTTTAAATTCAGCTCTTTTCTTCTGAATTCTCCCAAATTGCTATTGCCCACATCAATATTTTTTTTGTAATTAATGACTATTAGTATCATTCTCTAGGACTCAATTCCACACTGACTTGGATTGTTATTTAACTGATTCCTCTCTGCAACTTCTCTTTCCGACTATATTGTAAATCCACATAAAAAGAAGAGGTTCACCTTAAAAACTGCATGTTTCTCCTCCTAGTTTTAGGCAGTTGTTATGCAGACATTTGGTGCTCAGTACATTTAATAAATACCTGTGGAATTGATACTGGCCAAATGAAGGAGTCCCCCCTGCACACCACCAGCACTATAGGGATTTCTAGTCTCCTTTTCCCTAGTTCTTCAGCTTTCAGTTTCACCTTTTTCCTAGTCCATAGTCTTAATTGTCTTGTTGATTAACTTTTCCTGGCTCCTCACCTTAAGCAATGGATTGTTCCTAGCTTGAATCATAAGAATGCCCTTACCTCCTGCCATAGATAATTATCCTTGAATTCATGTCCCCAACTTGCTGATTATAATCATGGTGGGTCAGCATCCTTTCTAGGCCTTTCCAATGGGATAGGTGATAACACCTGAATGACCAGCCAGGCCAGAAGTCAACAGGCTGCTGGCTCAATGGAGATAAACAGACTTTCCATCACATAGCCACCTGGCGACAGTGGCTTTGGGGCCTGCTTCTTGGGTCAATGCTTTTAAAAACTATTAACTGAATTCATTGCTCCTCATCTAGGGGCCATTGGGATAGAACTGATACCCTACCAAGGCTTTCAGCCCATGGCAACCGAAGAAGTCAACATGGTCTCCCAGGTGATCTTGAAACCCCTTTCTCCTTTTAGATCAGATACGGTGACAGCTCTGTGAATCCCCGATAGGTAGGGACAATGACCAGCAGGAAGCAGACAGAGAAGATGAAACCTCCAGTCCCTCTACTTCCTATTGAGATTTATGGGGATCATGCCTCTTAAGAGAAAAGTGAGGAAGGCAGATGGTATGGAGGTGGGGGTGGGGATGGGGGTGGTGGATCTCAGGACCCCTCCCATGGGACTCGCCTTGCTGGATTAGTCACAATCCTGATACCACTCTTTCACTAGTAATCCCTGCCCCAGTCTAGGCAGCCACAGTTAACTAATACAAGGAAGTTAGAGGGTTCTAGAAGCCCACCAGTTTAAGCCAGTTCCTAACGCCTGCGCATAAGGGTTACAATGACCTTCATTTCACCTAAGCCTCAGTATACCATCATTATAATATCATACACATGCTCAGAAGTTTGTTAATATAATTATAACAGACTGAATTCTGGTAAGGAACACCTGCAGTTAGAAAAGGTAATGTAGGGAGTTCCCTGATGGTGTAGTGGCTTAAGGCTTCGGCGTTGACACTGTCAGTGCTGCGGCCTGGGTTCAATTCCCAGTCAGGGAGCTACCCACATCCAAAAAAAAAAAAAAAAGGTGATGTAATGGACCCCTTGCCAATCAAAAATGTCAATCAAAGACTGCATACCAGAAAAGTGTAGCCCCTGTGAGGAAAAAGGTAATATAAACTTTCAAAGCCTCCTTGGTTAAGGCCCCGGAACCACTCGCCTGCTCGGAGCTGCTCCTACTTCTTTGGAGTGTAGTCCTTCCTTTCAATAAACCACTCTTTCACCACTCTATTTCCATGCCTCGCTCAAGTCTTTGTTTGTGATACCAAGGTCCTGGACATCGTGCTGAGAAGGGCCCATTCTCCAGCAACACAATGAATGAATTGCCACTGACTCCAAATACTTTTTTTTTACTATATAGCTGGTGCCTACCTTAAATCCTGTATATTCCCAAATCAGTGCTTTCGAACCTTTCCAACCACAACCAATAGGAAGAAATTCTTTTCATATTGTGACAAAACAATACACATTACTTACATTGTGCAATATATTCTGTGTTTTTTATCCTAATTTCCAAAATACTAATCATGATGAACTGATTTCCTCACCACTATAGGGTTATAATTTATAGTATAAAAATACTCTATACTTCTTGAATTAAGATGAGGTATATAATACAGCTCTTGAAAAATGCTTAGAACAAAACAGTGCTTTGAGTGCTTTTTCTCTTCCTGACAGTTTGAGTTACAATTACGATCTCTACACAGTTGTCCTGAGATCACTTCTTACCATAGTCCACCATAGCATTTAGGATCAATCCCTCCTTCCACTTCCACCTTTTGAAATTTGGGACATAGTTAAATAGTTCACATAGTGTCCTCTAGATTTCTATTTCTTACATTGTCTTGACAAACTTTAGTGTCATATAAATAAAAATTTCCATGCCTAATTTTAATCAGACCACTTGAAGTGAATAAAAGTAGGATGGTCATATTTTTGTGTCTTTACATATCTTAGGAGCTTGCACAAGCTTTGTTGCCTGACCATCCAGAGTCTGAATCCCAGCTTTGCCAAGTTACTTAACTTGAGAAAGTTACTTAACCTGAGCCTTTATTTCCACATCCATACAATGGGAATAATAATATTGACTTCAAAGGATTTATGGGGGTTAAATTAGACCATGCAAGTACAGAGCTTAGGACAGGGCCTGGGAACCCAAGTGTTTCATGACTGGTAGTAATGTTTTATCACTATAACAAGTAAGTAAATGTATTTCAAACTTCATTTTAGGGTCATAAAGCAAGGTTCAGTCACAAAAACAAAAATAAGATTTTTTTTCTCTTTAAATATCTAGGTAATTTTTGTGGTTGACTTCTTTATAATATAAAATTCTACTGCTAGTTTTATAGATTATAAATATCCCTAAGGAAAGACTCTATTTGTGGTGCTGAATAATCATTATATAATAAGGATCGTCTGTTGAAACAAAAAGGCTATGTATATATAGTACATGCAATAACTTGCTTCGTCATGCTAATCTTATTTAGATGTTTTCACTTTATAACATGTTTTGGTATTTTTTTAAACCATAAATTCCTCATGTACTGATGGTGGGATTGTAAACTGGTGCAACCACTATGGAAAACAATTTAGAAGTTTCCCAAAAAATAAAAAACAGAACTATCTTATGACCCAGCAATTCTACTTCTGGACATTTATCTGAAGAAATCCAAAACAATAATTGAACAGATATACAAGGGCTATCCGGAAAGTATCCAGCCATATATTATGAGAAATAGAGGAATTTACTGCTGGTTTTTTTTAGACGGCCCTCGTAATGCATCCTTATGTTCACTGCAGCACTATTTATAGCTGAGATATGGAAGCAACTCAGGTGCCTGTCAACAGATAACTAGATAAAGAAGATGTGGTACATACATACAATAAAGTATTACTCAGCCATAAAAAAGAATGAAATCTTAACCATTTGCAACAACATAGATGGACTTAGAGGGTATTATGTTAAGTGAAATAAGTCAGACTGAGAAAGACAAATACCATATGATCTCACTTATATGTGAAATCTAAAGAACAAAATGAATGAGCAAACAAAACAGAAACAGACTCATACAGAATAAAAAATGATGGTTGCCAGAGCAGAGGGAGGTTGGGGAGCTAAATGAAAAATGTAAAGGGATTAAAAAAAATACAAACTGGTAGATTCAAAACAGTTATGGGAATGCAAAATGCAGCATAGAGAATCTAGCCAATAATAGTGCAACAACTATGTATAGTGACAAGTGAGTACTGGGGGAATCACTGCATAAATTATATAAATGTCTAACCCACTGGTGTCCAACTTTTTGGCTTCCCTGGGCCACATTGGAAGAATTGTCTCGGGCCACACATAACATATAGTAACACTAACGATAGCTGATGAGCTAAAAAGAGGGCACAAAAAATCTTATAACGTTTTAAGAATTTGTGTTGGATGGCATTCAGAGCCGTCCTGGGCCACAGGTCTGACATGCCTAACCACTATGCTGTACACCTGAAACTAATATAAAATAATATTGAATGTCAACTTCAGTTGAAAATAATAATTTAAAAAAGAAAAATAGGGAGTTCCCTGATGGTGTAGTGGCTTAAGGCTTGGGCATTGGCACTGTCAGCGCTGTGACCTGGGTTCGATTCCCAGTCAGGGAGCTACCCACATACCAAAAAGCAAAAAATAAAAAATAAAATAAAATAAAAAAGAAAAATAAACTCCTGTGTGTTGAATAAAGTGTGATTTAATTTACCAAAATCATTGCACACAATACACATATGTAACACTCAAGACGTCTGTGGGGCTGATTTTGAACAAAGCAAGACTTGGCGCTTCCCTTCATCTTCCTAAATCAAAGCCTTATGCCAGCTGCTTTTACAAATACATTCCTTCTTACCATGATTATCCCTTATCTTGCCTGGATCTTGCTACTTTGATTACAGCAACTGAGTAGTTAACGGTAAACAACTACCTTTCCATAACGCATCTTTCACCCTAACCTGTTCCATTTTAGAACGACTAAACAGAGTCTCTTGTCCATTCTTCTAGAAACCCTGGTCCAAATCGGACCAGGTACAGGAAGTTGTGATCCCTTTCTGAAGGATTTAAAGGGAGTGATCAAGATTCCCCAACTCGGTTATTTGTTAAAGAAGAGGGCTGCATTCTGCGTTGGGACAAAGGCTTTGACAATTTAACTGAAACAAAAGTGGAGACCTCTGGGGATTAACCTTCAGCCACTACTCTCGAGATTGCTGAATATGTGTGCTGGGGAGCGGGGTCAGGGGAAGTGAGGTAAAGAAAGCAGAGAGGCATAAACAGATCTGCAACAGGAGGTAGAACAAGAGTCGGCCAGAAGCTGCAGGTTCCACAGAAAATCAGACACCAGCGACTTAATCCTACCCTTCAAAGGAGGCGAAGAGGGTAGAACGCTTTAAACACTTTAGAGAACCCCGCACCCTTCCCCGCCCGCTGCCGGCCCCGCCCACACTGCTAAACCCTGCTCAGGGTTGCGATCCCTAGCGCCAGGAGGCTGGGTCTGCGCAGCCCCTTTCGTCACGTCCGGGGGACGGGCCGGGGCTCCAGGGGCGGGTCTGGGTGGGGCCGGTACGGGGCGGGGGTGGAGTTGTGGCGGTGCTTCGGGTGACAACGGTCAATAATGAAGGTGGCTGCGGCGCGCTGCCGGGCTCAGCTGTGCCGGGCGGGGGCGGCGCCGGGACTGCGCCTGTAGGATCTCGGGGCCGACGCGGCGGGATGGGAACCCGGCGCAGGGAGTGAGGTGGCGGCCGCAGCCAGCAGAACTTCAGCCAGAGGGGCTCTCTCGTTTACCCCTCTGGCTGGTCGGCCTCCACCTGCAGCCCCTCGGCCCCCGCGTCTCGCGGGATCGGGACGGCGACAGCGGGGGCATGTGGCGCTGGGTCCGGCAGCAGCTGGTAGGTGCCTCCACCTCCCGGTCGCTCCCGCGCGGCCTCTCGGGCTTGGGTGTCGGGGAAGGGCGGGCGGCGCGGAGCCGCGAGGCTGGAGCCCCGGCGCCTGGCTAGGCCGCAGCAGAGGCGGGGGCCGGAGCCGGCAAAGCCCCGCGCAGCTCCGTGCAGCTCGGGCGCGCGTCTCGCCTCCAAGTCCCGGCCGCTGGGGCTGCGGGAAGTGGCCGGCCGCTTCCTACCCGCGCTTCTCGGTTATTCCTCGCCGCTCTTGGGTGCCTGCGGCCAGAAGCGGGGGTCCGGAGGAAACGGCGAGGAATCGGAAAGAGTGGGCTTTGGGGAGAGGAAAGAGGCTTGCATTTCCTGCCTCTAGCAATTTAGGACACGTCTGAGTGAAGAGGAGGAGGAAGGACTTTTTTTCAACCCTTCTCGTCACTGTTTCCAGTTAAGAGTGTCGGCGATTCAGTGTTTCGTTGATTATCAAAGAGGAGGGTACCTAATTGAGTCTAACCCCCTCTCAGCAAAAGAAATGTTATCCAAGGTCTGGGTAAGGGAAAGAAAGTACTCCAACACCCCGTCTGGTTTCGAAAAAGGTATTTACGACAGTTATGAAGGACTCCGTTTTCGTTCCTACCCTGTCCTCACCCCACCCCAAGTGAAACTTGTGTAATGTAGACTTACTTTTTTCCGTTCTTCAGAGGGCTGTTTGAGCGAGGCAGATTTGGAACCAATGGAATATCTGGAGAGAAAAGAAATCTTAGAAGAGGGTGGCGCAAGGCATATCAAAAGCGCCACCTTTCTTCGAATTAATTCAGAGAGAAATCTTTCCTGCCTCCTGGCAACTACAACACTAAGCCACCAGTGACATATTAGGACAGAAATTGCTCCTGGCTGAAGAAGCCCAACCTTTTCTCTATTTTGAGGTCTGTTCCTGGTTTTGCTTAATTTCTAAATTGCACTAATTAAATGCTTTCACAATTCAGTGGTTTTATTTACTAATTCAAAAGGCAGTGAAGGCAGAAAGATTTTTATGAGACTCAAGCATGATAACTCTTTTTCCCTGCTCTAGAATAGCATTTTAAATATTAAGACTAGGAAGTATGCTATTTCAGAGCCAGACTTTGCTTAATTCATTTTGCAGTGTGCATCATTCTTAAAAAACAAAGCAAAACAAAACTTATAAGTAAAACTAGAACTGCCTGCTCTCTCCCCAACAAATGTTGGCTCTGTTGTTAGTTAATTGTAAATCCAGATATTCCCAGCTAATGTTAGGAAACCAAGCTAATGATACCATTATAATACCATGTTGTGGTAATAATACTTTGACTTTGTTGCAGTAAGCCATAGCACAGGAACTTGACTCTGGAAGTTAAAGTATTACAGTCTGATCTCATGATTTGGCATATATATACAAGTCTTAATTACCTGATGGTGTTTTTGTATGATAGGAAGATCTAAAGTGGTTCTCTTAAAGTTTTTTCCTAGTAGATTAAGACACTACTTCCCAGTGTTAGGTGTTTTTGTTAACCTGAATAAAATCCTGGTTGTATAACCACTCATCTTCAAGACAGACGATCCAGTAGTGTTTTTTAAAATGCTTCAAATGAACACAACTGAAAGAAAGGGCAGGAAGTTGTGTGGTTAATATACAAGACGACTGCCTTACCAGGTGGTTAACAAGTTGAACAAGTTGCTATGTATAAAAAATGCTATCTTTGACATTTAGCTGCTCCCTTCTCTGGTTTTATTTTTAAGTTATCAGATCTTCTAAGTATGTAATCAGACCTTTGGCAATATAGGACTTTGTGTCTCTGATTAACTTTGTACAGTCTCTTAAATTATACATTTAAGAATAGTGGATACACAAAATAATAAAAGTATAATTTACAGTCTCACTTATAAACAGCTATTCTAGTTACTAAACCAGGAATTACTCAACTCAAAGTCTAGTTTAGATTTTGCATACTTGCTCAACAGATTGAGTTACCATGTCTTTAAGTAATAGATTCATTTTAAAAATTCAGATAAATGGGACAAATTTGGGGAAATTCATAAGCAAATCACAAGAACAGATTTTTGGAGTTACAAACACACTTTATTCATTATGTGAATGCTGATTTTCAACAATTTATATTGTCTTGCCAAAAAAAAAATTGTCATTTTTATTTCAGAAACAACCCCTATAATCTAGTAATTTCTCTCTAATTAAAGAAATATTTGACTCCTTATCTCCACAAAATATTTTCACTATTTGACACAATGAGAAAAAATCAGGAGATTGTCAGAAGGTTGATATTTTCCTTTGAGGAAGTAGAATGAAAAGAAAAGATGCAAATATTCTTTCTTTTTTCTTTCTCTTTTATTCTTTTTGGCTCACAATGCTAAAGTTATTTTACACTAAGAAAATTTTCTTATGTCTTTCTGGTACAATTAGTATTATCCATAGTGTACCCATTTCTAACAGCAGATTATATGTATTAACTGATTAGAGATGACAGCACCTTGATTATGGTAGTGGAAATACCATTAGCTACTCTCTATATTCTAATATTTAGATTTGTATGGTAGTTGTTGACCACGTTGGCTATTAAAATTCTAATTTATTAGATTAAAAAGTCATTTGACTATTAGCTACTACTGTGTTGGACAAATCAGAGAACATTTTCATTATCACAGAAAATTCAACTGGACAGCACTGCTTTAGACTTAAATGAAAGGCTTGTCAATACATACTTGTATGTTAGTTGATAAATAATATTTACAAGGCAATGAATTGCTCTGTTTTTAAAGCATTTATTGTGTGTAGCCATTATACTATGCTAAATACTGAGGGGACAAACGTAGGTCAGTGAGCGCCTTACTCATCTGTGTGTGCTCACCGTCACATAGTACTTGACCTAGAGTAGACACTGGGTACATGTTTGCTGAATAGGTGAGGAAAAAATGACGAATACAGAAGAAAGCTAGAAAATTACTATAATTGAAAAAAAAATAAATAACTTACTTGCCATACTAAGATACTGTTTCTTAAATTGGTCATAAATGTAGTCCCTTCAGATTTGTATTGGCAATGGTGGAAGGGCTGGTAAGATTGTCTTATTCACTGAGAAAAATGGGGTGTCCTTAACTGAAACTCTCAACTTTCTGTTCTCTCACCAATCCCACCAAACTTGCTTATAACTGTATTTAATTCTTCCCTTTCCACCTGTGACAAAGGAAGTTGTGACATTCTCTTTCTTTAAACTAGCTGCTTGTGCTCTGTCCCTGTTCTCCTCAGTCCCCATCAATTGTCTGGTATGTTTACTCTGTTTTCCTTTAACCTGTGAACATGTCCAAGCCTCCCTCTACTATTTTGTCCTATACCTGTAAATGTCAAATTCTTTTCAGTTTTCTTAAAAAAAAAAAAAGGTCTGTTCTGCATAACTGAGCTGTCCAATGCATTGAAATGTGACTAATTCAAATTGAGGTACTCTTAAGTATGAAAGACACAAGGATTTCAAAAACAGTACAAAAAAAGATTGTAAAATATCTCTTTTTTTTGTATTAGTTAGATGTTGAAATAATATTTTAGATACATTGAGTAAAGTAAAATATTATTCCAATTAATTTTATCTGTTTCATTTTACTTTTTAAAAAATGTGGTTACCAGAAATTTTAAAATTCCATATGTGGTTTACATTTGTGACTCATGTTATATTTCTAGTAGTGCTGCTGTGTTTCTATACCCTACATGATCTAAATCTAGATATCTCACTCACCAGGTTAGACTGTAAATATCTAAAGGCAGTATTCATATCTTGTTCATCTTTACATCCCTTGCACTCAAGACAGCAGCTGGCCCATTGTAAGTACTCAGATACCAAATGTTGCTTGAATAAAATGAAAAAGTGTCAGATTTATTTCAGTATCCATTTGGAAGTTCCTGCATTCTTTGCTTTTCTCTTAAGGAATAAATAAAGAGTAGGAAAAGGAAGCACAGGCCTATGGTATTATTTTGGTGTGGCTAATAAGTTTTAACCTCAGGAATTAATGTTTAAGAACCTAGATCTTTGAATATTAATATTTTCTATGTATACATTCAGGCATATATTCTTAGATACCCACTTTTTCATTTGGTTAGGAAGGCTCAAGCATTACAGGAATCTCAAGTATCCTAGCAACACTGAGATTAGGGACCTTGACCAGATCCTCCAAAGAACCTTATGATTGCCACCCTTCTATCCCTGTGGTCTTTTTGAAATAGCAGCCAGAGAGATCTTACTAAAACACAAGTTAGATCGTGTAATTCCTGTTTTTAAAACCTGAGGACTTGCCTTCTTGCTCAGAATAAAAACAAAGTCTCTACTTGATCTGTATCTTCCCCTACCCCCAGTCCCACCCCTACCCACTTCTCATTTCCCCATAACTTCACTCAATGGCTTTATCCACACTGGCAACCTTGCAATTCATCAGAAGTGTCAGACATAACAGTACTTCAATCTCAGCATCTTTGCCCTGGCTGTTAACCTCTGCCTGGAATGTTCTTTCTCCAGTTATCTGTTGGCTCTTTAACTCCCTTAGAGTCTTTATTCAGTTGTTACCTAAGTGAGGCCTTTTCTGGATATTCAATATAATATCAAATTATAACTCTCTCCAATACCTCCCTATCTTCCTTCCCTGCTTATTTCTTTTAGCACTTACCACTATTTAATATACTCTATAATTTTCTTATTTGTCTCATTTATCTCATGAAGGCAGGGATGTTGGTTGGTTTTGTTTTAGTTCTCCATATAACAAAAAGTTCTCAACTCTGCATCTACTTCTGGTAACACCATTTCTTTCATGTTTATTTATTCATTCACTCAAACATTTTCTGAACACCTCTGGGATAGTCTGTTGCTAGGCTCTGGAACTACCAAAATGATCCCCTGTCCTAGCCAGTCTAGGAGTCTCTTCTTCCCTAATGAATATTAGCACTGTTGGCAGTTTTTCCTGATTATAAAATTCTGCAGTGACCATTCATATTTATGTGTACTTATTTTAAATTGGAATACTCAGAAGTGGAATTGCTTGGTCGTGGGGTATACCATTATGACTCTTATTAGAGACTGCCATGTTATTGTCCAAAACACGAGAGTTCACCTTTACCTACTACATCTTGGTCAAAAACTTGTACTGTCAGGTTTGAAAATATTTACCAATCTGATGGGTATGAATTGTACCTCATTTTGTTCTAATTTTCATTTTCCTGATTGTTAGTGAGATTCACATACCCATATTTCATTCACATGAATGGATTACCCATTTTTCTACTGGATAGTTTGTCTTTTCTTTATTAGTTCTTCTGTAGTCTAGCTGCTAATTCTTTGTTTCATGTGTTGTAAATATCTTGTTCCAGTCAGTCCCTTGTATTTAATTTTGTTGATGGTGTCTTTTTTGATACAGAAAATTTAAATTTATTCATAGGTAAATTTATTAGGTATATGATTGCTGCTTTTTATTATTTATTTAGAAATTCCTTTCCTACACCAAGATTATAAAACTGTATTTCTAATGTTTTCTTCAACTTGTCTTTGAATTTAGTTTTTCAACATTTAGGTTCTTAATATATCTGGAATTGGTGTTTGTATATGGAATAAAGTAGGTTATTTATTTTCTCCCATATGTAAAGTTAATTGTCCCAATGCCGTTTATTAAATGAGTCATCTTTTCCCCACTAATTTTTATTGTTTGCCTTATGTGTCATAAACCAGCATTCTCTTTCACATATCTTAATCTCTTTCTAGGTTCTCTATTTTCATTCATTTGTTGATCTATTGGTCCACCAATAATGTACTGTGTTAATTACAGTATTTTTATGATAAGTCTTGATAACTGGCTAGGCAGAATCCCGAGTCCTTTTCCTTTTTCAGAATTGCATTGGGTCTTTACTCTTCCATATGCTATCTATAATTAGTCTGTCTAATTTGGTTGAAAATCTTTCTAGAATTTTGATTGACTTTGCATTGAGTTTAAGTTTCTTCTATTTATAATTTTTCCTTTGATGATGTAGAAGCTATGGATTATATTTTCATCCTTTATTTTCAGGCTATGACTGTAAATTAAGTATCTCTATCTGCCTGTACATAATACACGGATTCAGATTTTACTGCCAATAATCCCTCTCTCACCTTCACATTACTATTACATAATAGTTTAGTTCTTTCTCCCTTATATCAACATTATTGAAATACAACTGACATACCCTACCATTTACCCATTTAAAGTATACATTTCAATTTTTCTTTAGATATTCATAGAGTTGTGTAGCCACAACTCTATTTTTAGAACATTTTTAGAACTCTAGTGCCACACTCCATTTTTAGAACATTTTTATACCCTCAAGAAGAGACTTTCTACCCATTAACACTCACCCTCCATTCTCCCAAACCTCTGGCCCCCAGTCAATCACTAATCTACTTTCTGTTGATAGATTTGCCTACTCATATAAACAGCATCATACAATATGTGGTATTTTGTGACTGGCTTCTTTCACCTAGCATAATGTTTTAAAGGTTCATCCATGTTGTAGCATGTATCAGTACTTCCTTTTTTATTGCCAAATAATATTCCATTGTATGAATATAACACATTTTGTTTATCCATTCATCAATTAATGGAAATTTAGTTTGTTTCCACTTTTTGGCTATTAGAAATAATGCTGCATTTACTATTCATGTGCAAGTTTTTGTGTGGATGTTTATTTTTATTTTTCTTGTTTATATACCTAAGGAGTAGTTACTGGTTCATATAGTAACCCTGTTTTTAACTTTGTGAGAATTGCCCAATTGTTTTCCAAAGTGGCTGCACCATTTTACATTCCCACCAGCAATGCATGAGGAGTCCTCATATCCTTGTCAATGCTTGCTTTTCTCTGACTCTTTGATTATAGCCATCATAGTGGTTGTAAATTTGTGATTTTGATTTATACTTCCATAATGACTAATGATTTCAAACATCTTTTCATGTCCCTTTTAGCAGTTTGCATACCTTTTTGGAGAAATGCTTATTTATATCTCTTTACCCATTAAAAAAATCCTTTTTAAAAAGTGAGTTATAAGAGTTTTTAACATGGTCTGGATACAAAACCCTTATTAGATAGGTGATTGGCAATATTTTCTCCCATAACATTTATTGTTGTTCAACATCTTTTTAAACTTAAAACATTTTGATTTACTATGAGGATTTAGTGATTTCTTTCACTCGCCATTGTTTCTTGCATACCATCTCTTCCTTCTGAATTTATATTATTTTTGTTTTTTCTGTACTGCAGTATGTGCTTTCAATCTGAAGGCTCTTATTTCTATAGTTCGGAAAATTTTTCAACCTTTTTTTTCCCTTTAAATATTGCTTTTCAGCCTTTAACTTTCACTTTTTGGAACTCTCACTTGACATTAATCTGTCCTCTATGGCTCTTAATTTCTTTTTCATATTCTCATCCATTTATTCTATGCTACTTTCAGTGTGAATTTCTTAGTTCTGGCTTCCAGTTCACTAATTTTCTTACCTGTGTCCAATCTAGAGTTCATCCTGTCTTCTGAAATTTTTATTTAAATGACTCTTCATTTCCATAATTTATTATCAGGCCTTTTTCATTTCCATCTGTTCTTGATGTATATCAGCTTGATTTGTCTCAATATTATGTTCTTTAAAAACAACAACAACAAATTATTCTGTTATCTCGTAGAAGGTTTATACCTATTTAAAGGTACACAGTTTTTTTCAGCCTTCCTTTCATTTGAACCTGACTCTAGGATCTCTAGGTACAAAGTGGGTACTGTTAATCCTTATTATGGCATATGAGTTGAACTTCAGACTGTTTATTTTCAGATTCAGAGTCCCAAAGGCTCAGCCCCTGATTACAGAAATGATTACCTATTTTAAGACATCTTCTTAATTGAAAGAAATAAAGGTTTTATCCATCTTTGCTTTTGTGAAATAAAGGAAGAGTTCAAAGTATGGACCTTCCCAAAGTCAGTAACTAATTAATGCCAGTGGCAGGACTTGAACCCAGAGAGTGTTTTCAGGGAGCTTAGCAGTGTGGAGGAGAATTATTATTATTATACTTACTGATTATCATATGCATTTCTGTTACATTAGGATTAAAGACAAGTTTTGTTTAGAAATAACTCCACGAACAGTTTTTATATTTTATTTTCACATCAGAAACTGTGTTTATGTAAAATGAAATGAACGGGGCAGTGAACTATACTTTTTTTTTTTTCTAAAAGGGAAATTGGTTAAACTCCATACTTTATTCATATGTTGTTAGTTTTTCATTGATATCTTTTTTCTGGTTTAAAGTCCATCTAGAATAACACATTACATTTAATTATGTGTTCTTGGGCTCTTCTAGGCTCTGACAGTTTCTCAGACTTTTGAGAAGAATTACCTTTTCAATCTTAAATCGTTTTCCTTACCTTTTTTCTTAATATTCTTGCTTGGAAAAATAAAAAAGTTGGCAACTTTATGTTAGGTGCCCAATGAAAAGGTTTTTACTGGTCTGTGAAATCCAAAAATTGGTAAGAATCAATGCCTTTGGTTATCAGAAGTCAGTGTGATGCCCATTAATAATTAAAGTTTCTAATTTCCTAATTATGTTTTACTTTTGTTGTATTTGTTACACAAGAAATATCTATTAGTAACAAAAAAAGTGAATATGAAGTTTAGAATTAATTAAATCTCAAAGGGAGGCACTGACAATCTGATTTGTGATAGTAGCCTGAGTATTCATTAGAGATACAAGTGTATGTAGGCAATGTATGCAGAAGGCCATAGTAATATATGAAGTCTGTGCACACACTGAGTAACTAAATTTAATGACTCAGTTGATGAGAGTCTGTCACCTCATCCTTGTGTCTTAGAATTACCAATATAGAAAATGTGATAGCTCTCTTCATTTTTCAAGTTTCAAATAAGGTGAGATCTTAACCCATTTCCAAAGTTAATGCTTCACACCTTGTTGGCTCTTGATCATTTTTCTCTTCTTTGATCGTCCAATAACTTTTTCTTTCCCACAAATTTATTTTTCTCCTTCTTTACCAGAACCTTCATTTCAAACCTAAAAATATTTGCTTACACTAAAAATCTTTCACTTGATCCAGCTTTTCAGTAGCTAAACACTATCTCTACTTCCTCACCCTCTTCTTCATCCCTGTTTATCAGTCTGTTGTAGCCCTTATAACTATATTGCAAACTGTATTGGCAAAGTCACCAGTGATTTCCTAGTTATTAAGTTCAGTAGTTTTTTTTTTTTAGTTGAAATAATCTCTTCTGCAACTTCTTTCTGGATTTCTGCCATACCACTCTTCTTGTTTTCCTTCCTCTCTAATGATCTTTCTCCCTTGCTTATTCCTTTTCTCCTACATGTAGCTTAAATGACAGCCCTGAGAATTCTCTTACCCTTTTCTCTTCTTCCTCTATTCACTCTTAATAGGCAGTCTCATACATATATTTGACTTTAACCATCATCATTATGCTTGTGGGATTCCAATCTCAAATCCAACCCTCTTTCTTAATCTCTAAACAAAAATAAGTAGTTGCTGACTAGGTATCTATGCTGAGTGTCCCACACTGAAACCAGAAGGTAATTCCAGTTTGATCTTAAATATGTGAGAGGAAATAGGAAATTAGATTATGTCAATATCTAAGGTAAATGAGGCCTAAATCACTAAGGTTTCATCAGCTTCAAGTAGACAGGGACTAAGTCATATTTCTTTTTAATCATCAGTGGTCCTTAGCGCAAAGCAGAGCACATAGAAAGTACTCAGTAAATATTCTTTGATTGGTTGCTAAAGTAAATTCTTTTTATTATATGCAGGAATATACCAGAAGGCAGGGATTTCAGATCAGCAGTACAATTTTATTCGTTTTTATGCAGGATAAATGAACTGTTTGCTGAAAGAACTAAAAATATGCTAAAGTATTTTGTGTTTTTTCAAAATACATTTTCAGAATTGTGTCAGTTTGACCCAGTGTTACTAAATAATCACTTCTCTGCTTAAAGTTTAATTTTCAAATTTTCATAGCAATAGTTTAGGATTTGCTGAGTCTTTTTTAAAAAACCTTATATAGACATGTTTTACTTTCTTCTGAAGCATGTTTCTCAGGTTTCTAGCATATAAAATTAGTAAGGCCATTTTGTTTGTTCCATCTTAGTTTTGTACCTATTATTTCAATTCTTATCTAAGTAACTAAATAGGATTCATGCAGCATCTGTGTTCTTTGACTTCAATATATTTTTTATATTCTTATGTTCAGAATTTTTTACCTACTACATTAGCCTATTTAAATCTGTACTTGGAAATATTTGTTGTACGTTCCTGGTTTGAATACAGTCTATACTGCTCATGGTAATAAGCAGCAACTTCTAATATGGGTGATTCTGTTAATATACCCAAGATAGTGATACTACAATGAGAACCACCTCACACCTGTTAGAATGGCTATTATCAATAAGACAAGTTATAACTAGTATTGGAGAAGTTGTGGAGAAAAAGTAAGTTTAACACACTGCTGATGGGAATGTAAATTGGTATGGCCACTATAGGAAATAAAATGGAGGTTCCTAAAAAAAATTAAAAATAGAGTTACCTTATGGCCCAGCAGTCTCTCTTCTGGGTATCTATCTGAAAAATTTGAAAACTTTTATTTGTAAAGATATATGTAGCCTGATGTTCGTTGCAGCATTATTTGCAATGATAAAGACATGGAAACAACCTAAGTGTACTTCAATAGATGATTGGATAAAGAAGATATGGTACATATACACCATGGAATGTTACTCAGCCTTAAGAAAAGGTGAAATATTGCCATTAGCGACAACATGGATAGATCTTGCTAAGTGAGATAAGTCAGATGGAAAAAGTAAAAGATTTCACTTATATGTGGGACATAAAACTGAAAGCAACAAACAAGACAAGCAAACAAACAAAATCTCATAGGTAACAGTATAGTGGTTACCACAGGGAAAAGAGGTGAGGAGAGGTAATAAAGGGTAAAGGAAGTCAAATATATGCTAATG
This sequence comes from Lyroderma lyra, assembly GCA_004026885.1. Classification (NCBI taxonomy): domain Eukaryota; kingdom Metazoa; phylum Chordata; class Mammalia; order Chiroptera; family Megadermatidae; genus Lyroderma; species Lyroderma lyra. Next base: position 82,229 of record PVJL010000817.1, read on the forward strand.
GAAAGAGATTTGACTCTGGGTGGTGAACACAATGCAATGTATGGGTGGTGTATTATAGAATCTTATACCTGAAACCTATATAATTTTATTAATCAATGTCACCCCAGTACATTTAACTAAAAAGAGACCTGTAGTCTCAAAGAGGATATTTATAGAGACAAGTAATTACAGTTCAGTATCATAAAATTTATAATGGGAATGTATAAAAGATTTGGTGGGTATAGTAAATAACAAATGCCTTCCTTTGTTTCTGGACGAGCAAGAATGTCAGGTAAAGCTCCACTGAGAACGAAGTTTCTTAAGCTGAAATTTTGAAAGATGAGTAAGCTTGTGTTGGGGATACGTGTTGGAGTAGGGAATCAAGTTTGGGAAGTAATACCATGACCTATCAGAGATGAGCTAGCTGTCTGTGCACTGGCTAATGACTTAAAATTTTTGAAATAAAAGATCACTCTAAATTTTGTATCTTAGAGTGGGAGAGCCAGACCCAGCTCATCCCTGCACTAAGCCAAAGTTCTTGGAACCCCAAAAATCTAATAGGTGGCAAACTACCTTGAGTCCTAAAATGAAAATTACATAGCATGAAACAAAAAGTTAAAATTAAATTATTAATTTTGATGTTTGTTTATATCATGGGCATTTTCATTTATGTTCTATCACCTTGCTTAGGTCTGTTAACAATGTAAAATTACCTTGTCCTTAGCTTCATATAGGTATGTTTTATTCAAAACCTATGTCCAGGAAACAGGAATTCACAATTAAGTTTGTAGATGTGGTAAAATACATTAAATCATTGTTCCCCAGAATCACGGTATTTTTTGCTAGGTCATTTTCATGTGGATGTTGGAATTTACAGCCAACAAAAATGAGGCACGGATTTACTTTGATCACTGTGAACTCTAAAGATGATGTTTTCTTACATTAAAGAAATGTGACAATATTTAATTATAGGAGTATAGTTTTAGTCTCTTAGCTCTTACCTATAATGCTCATATTTTTCATAAAAACCTTCGGGATTTTAACATAAGAGTCTAGTATATTTGGTATGATAATGTAAACTGTCATGTGATTCATTTCCATGTACTGCTTTATGCCAAAGATAGATTTTAAAAAGGATAAAGTTATTTGCTGGTTTGGTTCTCTAAACCTTATAAGTTTGTGGTTAGAAAAGGAATCTCTTTCAAATCAATCCTGTGTGTTGTCAGTTCTTCCCCTAAATGCCACTATGAGATGTTTTCCACCTTAAATACCCATTTTTTAAAAAAGTATCTGTACTTTTAACATATGCTCACAAATCCAGACAGAAAAGAGGTTTTAAATTCTTTACTTTTTAGTATGAGAGTTTTTATTTTTAAATAATTTAAAATTGTGTGCTTCCAAAGCCTATATTCTACTTTTTAGCAGGCATTAAAATAAAATCAGGGTGTCTAGAATAGCATCAGTCTAGCTCGATTCCTTTGCCTAGGGCAATATGAAACCAGAGAAGAAAGGAGCAGGCAAGCTTCAGAGGGTTGAGGGTGTGAATGGGTAGTCTGGGATGACTACAGAAAATGTAGTATGTGCCAAAGGTTTCTGAACCCTGGCATGTAGCCTAGTGATTAGGGAGTTCAGATTGTATTTCTTTTTCAGTGCCATAGGATTGCTGATAATACTTGTTAGAAATAAATTGAAACTATACTTGATCTTTATACTAACAATATAGTTATACAATTAATTTTGATAACATGTTTTGACTTCTGTTAATGTTAAATGTGTTATTTTTAAAATATAGAATATTGAGATGAGGAACTGATTACAAAAGAAGACTTTATAGGTAAATAGTTCTGTGCTCACTCTCATCAGAAAATGTACATATATGCAAATTTGCATACAATTTCAGAGATTCACAGACCCAAAGCCCATTTATGGATCTGCTATAAGTTAGTTTCTTCCCTTTGGTCAGTCATATTATTTTATTTTTATTTAGTTTGTGGCTAGTATAATTTGTTGCAGAGAAGATGATGCTAATGAAATGAAGTTACAGGTTTAATTTCCATAAGGGACATTTAGCTGTACTTATACTACAAATATAATATTTAACTATTTTGTGTGGGGGGGGGTGAAAAAACACAACACCCACATATATGTGCATGTCATTGATTATATGAGGGCTGTCCAAAAATTATCTGTTCAAAAAGTATCCAGGCATATAATATGAAAAATAGAGGCATTTATGGCTGGATTTTTTTCCAGACAGCCCTTGTAACATGATTAGATGAGATCATGTGACTTAATCACAACTGAACACTCAAAATGCATCAAGTGGATATTATAGCATCTTTGGGAATAAGCACAAACATTCTCTTTTTGAACTTGTTATTTTAAATTATGATAATCTTGGAATATGGTGATACTGAATTTAAAATTCAATTTAATTTATTTTTTGAACATTTCAATATATCCTCTTAAAATAATTATAGAACTCTCAGGAGTTCCAAAATGAATTGTGATCACTGATAGATACATCCAGTACAGATGAATGGAGAATGATGAGCATTTGCTTCCTTGGAAATGCAAGCATTTATTGATAGATAGATAGATAGATAGATAGATAGATAGATATAAATTGTAGTCATGAATGTGAAATATTACAATAGTATATGAGGACTGTCTGGAAAAAATCCAGCCATAAATGCCTCTATTTTTCATATTACATGACTGGTTACTTTTCCGAACAACCCTCATATTTATATTATAACATATATTTGGAGAGGGCCTTTTTTGTTTGTTTCTTAACTTTAGATGAACATAGTAATAAATTCCAGTGTTGGTGGAATTTTTGAGCAAAAAATAAATAAAATCCTGTATCAGTGTTTCTTACTCTCATTTGTTTTTACGTCTTAAAGATTTGTATATTCCTGTAGACCCTCAAATTTAATTTTTTTTCTTTAATTTTTCCCAGAAGCTTACATGCATGGTGTTAACATGGTTATAGAGTAGATATTGAATGAATATGCTTTATGTAGTCTAATGCTCCAGTCACCTCTCTTGTAACTTTATGAACTTCACAGGCAAACTTCCAGTGAACCCCTTTGAGAAATATGGCCATGACTACAGCATTAACATTCAGACTATTTGTTCATTTATTTATTGAGTTGATTTGCTTGAGTATATAACAAATCACATATTCCTTCATGGCTTAACATACTTAAACTCAATATTTATTGAATGAATAAATGTCACACCTTTAAGATGAGCATTGAGTTCCAATTCTGATTTTGAGAACTTCCCTTCCTCTCCACCCCATTAGTAATTACAGGGCACAGTTGAAATGTTTGAAAGAAGACAAGTATGCATGCCACATTTTATCCTTCAAGAAACTGATTTTGAAATCAAACATAATGACACATTCACAGATGAAATTCCAAATCATCTGCAAAATGTGGTAGCACTATAAATAGTATAAACCAATAGAATTAAACTTCATGTTTTTTTATGGAGCATACACATGCATCTAAGACCAGAATAACAGCCGTTGAGAACTATGCATTGTTAATATTCTGATGTACTAAACAAAATATTTCTCCAGGTAATACGGGAATTTTCCCTATCTGTGAATGTCTATACTTAATGGAAATTTTACAGGGATGCCAAGCATTGAATGGGAGCCATATTACTTACTTGGTAAATTACTAAAATAGAGTTTTTAATATCCAAAAATAGATTATTATATTTTATGAACACCAAGTTTAATTGACTTTTTAAAAATTTATTTTTATTGTTAGACTTGTTAGCAAGGATTACATAGGTTTCAGGCATACAATTCTACAGTGCATTGTCAACTTGTATAAGTTCACCACCTAATGTGACTTCTCTTTCCATCACCATATATTTAGCTTCCCCTCCCTCCTCTCCCACCCTTACCCCTTCTCCCCTCCCCTCCCCACTCATCCCCAAATAAACATTAAACTATTGATTGTGTCCATGGGTTATTTGTTTGTTTGTTTTTTTCTTTGTTGCTTTCAGTTTTATATTCTGCATATGAGTGAAGTCATACAGTTTTTTGTTTTTTCTGTCTGGCTTATTTCACTACACACGATAATCTCCAGGTCCATCCATTTTAATTGACCTTTTAATTACTTAGTAGTACTAGTAAATAGTCCTTAACCACTATGAAAAAAAAATGAAAATCTAAGAAATTCCAAATCATTGCCTGTTTAGAACCAAAAAAAAGGTCTTGGCACTTGGTGACTGCTTTCAGCCTGTCAAGGGGATCCCAAGGTCTACCAAAGGAGTGTTGAATGAAGATTCACTGGCCGCCCAGGAAAAAGAGTACAAAACTGTACCCACTAGAGATCATAAATGTACCTGGAGAGATGGTCTTCTAAATTGGAGACCAGAATTGTAACATGCAAGTATATTCATATTTCAAGAGGGTCAATCAATAATATTTACTAGCATAAAGAGATGATTGTATGAAATGAATCTGGGCAAAAACCTTACCCAATGCATTGTAAATTCTTTGGGAATAAAGCTCTTTGAAATCAAGTTGATCTGGGTGTGGAAGAAATAAAATATAAACTTTTATCATCAAATGTAGTAGGTGATAACTAAGCCATAGCTACATAAGACTTCCATCTTAAGGAAAACGGCAAGAAACCCCAAAAATGAAAGGGAAGGAAAGAAGCTTTGTCCTCAAATGCTTCTGTAGGTCTTCTATACGATTTTTTTCTTGTCGAAGCACTTCTGACCGAGTATGGACTGTTTTTCATTACCAGAGGTATTACCTAGTTAGTTTATATATGAAGAAAATCTACTTGTTTACCAGTAAAAGAAAAAATATATGATTTAACTTTGCTAATAAATACAGTCTATATGCAGTTCAAAGCCAGTAATATGTGTAATCTGATCAGTAAAGAATTATAACAACTAACTTCGTTGACCATTATTTTTCTTTGCTTGGTCTTAGGGTTTTGACCCACCACATCAAAGTGATACAAGAACTATTTACATAGCCAACAGGTTTCCCCAGAATGGCCTTTACACACCTCAGAAATTTATAGATAACCGCATCATTTCATCTAAGGTAAGAATGAATACTTTTACTATTAAAATTATAGATATGTACCATTTTCTTTTGAAAAGTGATTTATTTGTGTATTCTAGTATATACTGGGGTGCCAAAAATGTATTTACAATTTAAGTGATGTTACCTATGTATTGCTTTTCAAAGTTGAATTGAATTATAGTACCAATGTGTAGTATGACATTCACTCAAAAAATGGCATTAGTCAAACTAATGCTAGTAGCATCACCATGCGACAGGCAGGACAGTCAAAGAAAGTAGTGAAAGCATGGTTGTCATTCGAGGAGTGCAAGACCTTTTTAAAGTGGTATTTGAAATTCGAGACCTTTAGGATACCTGAAACATATTTTCCTGCAATAGTGGTAGTACCAGTGGCCCCACATTCTAGGTCAGGAAATTATGTCAGGGAGGAGGGGTCATGGAACACATAGAAGTCACTGTTCAGTGCCTACATATTAGTTGGTAGGTAACTCTGGGTCAAACCATTTCCAGCTGATATTAACTGGAGTGAAAATACAGTTATGCCTACAGGGGTCAAAGCATTCCATGTAACTTCTTCAGTTACCAAGTCAAATGTATAAACTTCACAGTAATTAAGTTGGCACTGTCCTAAGTTAACATCAATCTATTTAAATTATAATAATGACAATATAGTTTGTCTTCCAGAATCTTAAAAAGAACAAGTTACAGAAATTGACAGTAAGGTCATTTGGGTCTGGACATTTCCTTCAGTAATGCAATGGAAAAACTCAAAATAAAAATTTCTTTGAAAACTAGCTTACAAATATTAGGAATTGTTTCCAGGTTTTCTGAAATATACACATATTAATAGATTGAGTGAGTCTAAATTCTGTGCCTGTCCTGTCATATGTAGAAGAAGGATACTAGTAGAATAATATTAAACAATATGAAAATGTTCTAAGAAAAATAATGACATTATGCCTTAAAATTTTTTTAGTTATTATGTAATAATGGTCAAGAAAAGTGAATTAGAAGTATAACTTCTCTATAGTTACGAATATGAGTGTCAAATTGGCCTTTTTTCCTCTTGGGGTCTGACATTAGAAAGAAAACCAAAATATAGTTAAAAAAAAATAAATCTTTTGCATAGAAGTTTAAATTTAAGATAAAGTAGTTGCTATGGTAAATTAAATAAAGACATCATAAATCTACAGTGTGCAGGACACTTGTCCTTTAAGAGGATCAGTTATAAATTCAATTTTAAATAGAGGAGATTAGGAATAAAATACCTATAGATGCATTCAAAGATAAAGTAAACGAAGGAATATACAAAGAATTCAAAGGAAAAACAGTCAGAAAGGAAAAATTTTATTTCACTTAAGAAAGAAAGGTGGTTAAGTATTATACTACTCTGTATACCCCTGGGTAAGATAAGCTTTTGTGGACTCTTCTGGAAGCCTAACCCTATTTATAAAATTGTTTGTATGGGAAAGGATGTTTCAATTCTCAAACCAGCTGATTAAGAAGTGAATTTTTGGCATATGGAAATTCAGAAATTAGAACCATTTTATATTGCAGCAGAGCAATTAGGTAAAATATCTCTTTAAAAACCTTGAATTGTCAGTAATCACTAAGGCTTCATAGACTGACATCAGCATAGTTATTTGAAAAAATTTTTTTCAGTCATATTTATTTATTCATCTGTTTTGCTAAAATTCTGATCTCAAACTGTATCTCAAGTAGTGGTGTAAGTGCTAGTTAGGGCAAGAAATAAAACAATGTTCCTAATCTTGGGAATTTTACATTCTACTGAGAGAATGTACACAAGGTAAAGTAACAGTGTTACCAAGTATTTCCCTGTTTTATATATGAAGTCGTGCTATAAGTAGTGAGTGACATGGTAAAATTTGTAATGTATTTGTACCTTGCCCCTTTGATATAGCATTACAGGCTTGATTAATAATGTAAGATGATTAATAATGTAACAACAAACACATAGTAATTAGCCAGGTTCTGTTCTAAGTGCTTCATAAATGTATTAGCTCATTTAATCTTTATAACAACACTATACAATAGGATTATTATTGTCCTCATTTTATAAAGGTACAAAGTGGGGCACAGGGAGATTAGGTCCAAGGTCATTTACTGACCTTGGATTAGGATTTAGGCCACAGGAGTTTAACTCACTACTGTATATTATAATCATTATACTCTACTGTTTAACTTTAAAAATTAGCATTGTGACAGATTTTGATGTCTTTTGTGAGATTTTCTTGGTGGTTTATACAGTAATCACTTATCTAGAGTATTTTTTAGTCTTTTTCACATTCTAGGTTATTTTTCCATGTTCATACTTAACAAAGAATGATTCAATAATTGTACTGTTTCATCTGGCACTGAGCTAAATAAAATATAAAATAAATTGTATCTAACGTCAGCATTGCTGTCAACTCCTATTTATCAAAATTAGGTTTAGTTTTGTGTAACCAGAGTCCAAAGTAAATTATTTAGATCTGCCCTCTCCAGCTTCTAAAAAAATCAAGAATTTCTTAGCAAAATTGATAGGTTGCAGTTTATCTCATTTTTAAAAATTATACTAAAATTGTCAATAAATATAGTAGAAAAAGAAAAAAACAGTAGAATAAAAGTCTTGAAACTATAAAAACCAGATAGTTTCTCTAGCATCAAGAGTTATATGAATTTGTGTAAGGGCTTAGTAAATCTGATTTCACTTGTATTATTATTATTATATCTATATGGTATGTATTATTTTTAAATACTAATTTATTGCTCTCTTCTCTTTTTTAGTATACTGTATGGAATTTTGTTCCAAAAAACTTATTCGAACAATTCAGAAGAGTGGCGAACTTTTATTTTCTTATTATATTTTTGGTTCAGGTAAGCTTTATCACTTAATAGATTAAGTTTATAGATGTGATTTCTAAAAATATGTCTTTAGGGAAAAGTTACACTGCATTCTAAATATTTTCACTATGGGACCATTTTTTTCCTGCAGAACTTCTTCATTGTATTCAGGGAATACAGTGTTTTAAACAAGTTTATCTGGCGGCCACATGCGGCCCAAGACAGTTTTATGTGCGGCCCAACACAAATTCGTAAACTTTCTTAAAACATTATGAAATTGTTTTTGCAATTTTTCGTTTTTAGCTCATCAGCTATCATTAGTGTTAGTGTATTTTATGTGTGGCCCAAGACAATTCTTTTTCCAGTGTGGGCCAGGGAAGCAAAAGATTAGACACCCCTGATTTAAACCATGTCTAGATTTCCAAAAACTAGCCTATAAATTTTAAGATTAATTGTATTTTGTTTCATCACTGATGTGCTGTGGTGCTGATAACCATAATCAAAGCCAAGAAAATATTATCTTTTAGATGTTTCCCTTAGAACATAAATGTTTTGGCTTTTTATATACAGCACATGTTTTTGGCACATTTCTGCCCATGGAACCATCTTGGTATAAAATAAATTTTTTAAATGTAAATTTTACTCTTATTAAAAACAAATTTTTTTTCATGGTAAAAACAATTTTTTAAAAAATTTGAATCATTAAGAATCCCCATGAGTATAGATTTTTTTTTTCCAGGACATCATTTTGTTAACTTGAATCTGTATTTATTACAGGCTGTTGGCTGTTTAACAGTTTAATTTCACATTGTGCTTTTTTTTCTAACATCAAAATATGAAGAGAACAGCTTATGAAAATTGAGTATAAGTCAAGATTTAAAAATAGTCATTGCTATTTTCTTTAAAGATGTTATTCTTTTCTGATAATGCATTAGCAACCTCTTTCAATGTGGCATTGAAGTTTTGTATGACCTCTGAACTTTTCTCTCAATAGATTCTGGGATTTCAAAAGAAAAAGGAACTTGCCAAGTTATTACTTTAACACTTGAGAAAACATTTACTCTTTTGAAAATGTTTTCCATTATGAACAGAGAAGAACTTCTGATTTTCTATCAATAGAACATCAGCTTGGTTTTCTCAGAAAAGTGGAAAATGTGTACTTACCATGTCCATATAACACATGAAATTACTAAATAAGATCAGGAATTCAGATTGTCTGTGGAATAGAACAAATTTACTTGACCTCTGTGGCATAAAGGAACATTAATAAATCATTAGATTCAAATATAATTACTGCAAAAATTTCTTTACTTCTCCAGCAATTTATTGAAACTTCAGTTGTATGATTTGGATCATAATTGCTGCATCATTTTCCAAGCTATTCCCCAGTGCCTCTGCTAGATGTACAGAATCACTTGTGGAAGAAAAACCTTTTCCTAGTCCCATTCCTTGTTCTCTCTCCTTAAGCGGAGAGTTTACTCGGACTTCCCGAGTAAAAATTACTGAAAGACTTTTCAGCATTTATCAGGATGGGCAAAGAAATGTGAAATGAGATTCTGAGCAGCCGTAGCTTCACTCCTAGGCAAGGAAATATTGAGGAAGAACTTAAGTGCTCTGTGTTAAGAAGGCAGAGTTGCTGAGTCCACCTTTGCAATATTGTGGGTATCCCATAGATTTAGATAGTCTACTAACCTCATATAATAGCCAGCAAAGTGAATTTGTGAAACTGTGAACTAAACTATACTTACTGCATAATATGTCTCTTCTATTACTTTTTTACTGTGAACTATGATACACATTTTGAACAGTGTTCCCAAAAATTCCAATACATCTGAGATTTAAGATGTGAGTAGTATGATATGTACAATATAAATACGTAATACTCTGCATTCCTTTTTTTAACTCTAGCTTATGATTGATACACCTACCAGTCCAATTACCAGTGGACTTCCATTATTCTTTGTGATAACAGTAACTGCCATAAAGCAGGTATGACATACTTTCTATTATTGTTCCCCCCATTATTCATGTTGCTAAATATGTCCACTCTAAAGTAACCTTTATTGTTGTGAAAATTCCCATAAGAAAGCTAATTTTTTTGATACCACCTATGGTAAAATTAAACTGAGTTAAGTCACTCTTATATTTCAGGTACTGGTGACTTGTGGTATGATTTCCATTATTAAAATATGTTGTTACCTTGGCACACCCAGGAAGCATCCAAAAACAAGCATTTTACATTTATAAACCAATTTATATAGACAATAAATTAATTATTATGATCATAATTTTTGTAGAGTTTGGCAGTATTTAAAGGAAAGGCAATTCAAAAGGAATTTGTTTATGAGGAGTGGAGCGTGTCCTTCTGGCATGAACATTTTGAATAAAAATTGTATAGTGCTTTACTACTTTTTACCACTTTCTGTGGTGAAGTTGATTTTTATGTAAAGTAGTACCCTAGGGGAAATAGCTTCAATCAAATTCTGAATTGGTATTAAAATCTAGGTATAGAAAAACAATATTATTGGATAAACATGTTGAGTATCAGATAAAGAAATTTATAGAAATGTCATGTGTTTCTAGCTACCACTTCTCAAAAAATGTTGGCTGGGGCTCAGTTATACAGAGATGATCCCTTCCACCTGAAAGAATGTTAATTGAATTCCCTTGTGTACATATGATAAATTTTTATTTTATAAGATTTAGGGATAAGGTTTAAGTTGCCATGGAAATAAAATGGACAAACATTTTATAATCCTGGGATGTAGTATATTTTTTATTACTTATATAAGGATAAATGGAGTCTATAGATTAACAATTACATTATGTATGTAGTGTCAGTATATCATGCTACTTCTTTCACTAAGTTTAATTTCCCTTCACTGTTCTGTTGGGGACTGTGTAAGTCAGTAGCATCTGAATCACTTCATACAAGTCTATATTCACTTGGTTTTACAGATGTCATTTATTTCATGAGAATAACACATATTTGCCATTTGTACCTATTTTCTATATGTAGTTTCCTCTTAGGTGATTTCATCCACGCTTAAAGTACCATTTATATGTTGGTTGTTCTCAAATTTATTAATATATGTATCCTGAAACTGTTTATTCACTGAACTCGTGACATACATGTGCAATTGTTTGTGCACCGTTTCCACTTTATAGCATAGGGCCTTAGGGTTTTCCTGACCACCATGTTATCCTCTCATTTCCTGCTTTTGTCTTCTTTCTTCATGTGATTTGTCCCTACCTTGTTGTCCTATTGAATAAATGTTTATTAGTTTGTTGCCTTCGTTTGAATATTATCTCTATGAGAGCAGAAACTTTGGTTTATAAACCAGTTTATTTCCAATGACCACAAGGTTGTGCACTTACTGGACCTTCAGTAAATAATTTGCTTGATAGTTAAATAAATGAATTAATTAGTCTATTGAGTATTTTTTAAAGTGGTATACATTTGTTGCAATATATCTTGCCCTGGTTTCCCAGTATATATTTGGCCAAATATAGACTGGGTTTAATTGGAACGTGATGCCATTAACCAAGTTGAAAAATTGCTGGTGAATTTAATATCTGCAAAACAGGAGAGTTTAACATAATAATAGTAACAATAATAATAGTAATAATTGACATTCTGTCTCCTAAAATGGGTTAAAAAACATAAAATCCCAAAGTAGGAAACAGGAAGATTACCTCAAACCTGTGTTAGTATAGTTATTACAGGTAAGTACTAAATTTCCATGAGAGCTTGACAACTAAAGCAAAAGGGGAGATATGAAAGGCCATATAATTTTCAAAGAGGAGATATATAAGGATTTTCTCCCTTTACAACTACAAGGCTCACAGTTTTTTTGGTTTTTTTGTTTTTGTTTTTTCCCTGTAAAAACTGTTCCTAAATTGTGCTCATTTAATAACACACAGCATACTAGAATATACTGTTCAGGTTTACATGTCCATTACTATAGATCGTTAGAACAAATTTTGGAAAAATTGTAAAAATTAAAGTTGCCATGTTCCAATCTTTCATTGTTCTCTTGTCCCAATTTAGTTTGCCTTTGTCCTTTTGCACTTTTATCAAAAAAGGAAAAGCTGTATTATCAGTTATTTATACTTTGAGTAAAACTGTTAGTTTTTTTAACTTCTCCCAATATTTGCATATGAAATTTTCTATCTAGTTGTGCAAATCAAGATAGGAGGTCAGACAGTTTCACAAACTCATTCGAAAAGAAGTGCTACACACCTCACTGCTAAATATCACTACCGTCACTGTCACCTTCGAAGTACTCCCCTTGGGAAACTATGCACCGACACCATTGCCTTTTCACCCTTCAAGGGAATTTTGGAACTCTTTTTCTGGCATGGCCATCAAAGCTGTTGTTGTCCCCAAAATCTGACAATTAAGTTCGCGAACTTGCCAGCATGCGCTTATGTTATATTTGTACAGTGCTGCCAACGTAAGGGCCTAGTATGTAGGATGAATTAGAATTTGTGAACTTGTATTAAGAAAATAAAGTTTTTATTATTATTGCTCTGCTGTTGATGCCATTTGACTATAAAAGGAAGTATGCTTTTTGACAGATTCAGAAAATGTTTTTTGGCCCTCAATTAAATTTCTCTAAAATTGACGTACCATATTTTAAATGGCACCAACATAATTTAAGTATCTTAAAATGCTTATTCTACAGATTTCTCCCTGAAAAAAAATAGACCTTCAAAGCAATCTTTAATATTTTCTTTGTATTTATAGTATTATAACATATTTTAGGTAATAGATGCACACATTTTAAAAAATGGAAATAGTACAAAATAATATATAGTAAAAGTCTCTTATACTCCTACCCCCCAGTCTCCTAGTTCTCCTCCCCTAAGAAAGCCATTATTTGTACATTAGTCCATATATCTATACAGAATGTTTGAATAGACAAGTAAATTTTTTTTTTTTTTTTTACCAAATGATAGCATAGGACATAACATATTCTGTACCTTTTATTACTTAATGCTATTGGATGTCATTTTGTTATTTGTACTTTTGCTGTATCTCAGAGTTGAGTTTTCTCAAAAATAGCACAAGAAGTCTTTTCTACTTAAAAAAATTCTTAACATTTAATTAAAATATTTGTGAAATGCTTATGTTTGTTTGCCTTTTTAATAATGATTCATGTAGCCTACCATATTGTTTTGCTGTACAAAATATAATGAATTCTGTTGATCTATTATTTAAGAAAGTGAAACAACTCAGCCTCAGTTTTAAAATCTATTCATTTTTACTATTTATTGTCTGTAATAACATTCTGAATTTATGTTTTATGTTTAAAACATCATTTGTATATGGAAATAATAGAACCTTTACTGATTGAATATGTGTTAGGAAAAAAGTAGGAATCAAAAATGACTCCCCAGATTTCTAGTATGAGCAGCTCAGTAGATGATGATGTCTTTTGTCAAGATGGAAAACATTGGAATTCCAACAGATTTGGGGGATAACTTCTATTTAGTTTTGAAATGTTTAACATATTTATGAGACATCAAAATGAAGATCTTAAGACTGCACTTGGATCTCCAAGTTTAGAATCCAAAGGAAAGATGTGAGATACAAATTTGAGAATATTTTGAAGACACAGGGATAGAAGAAATCTGGTAGTGAAAAAGTAAAGAGTGGAAAAAGGGCCTATAAAGATAACATAGAAGGAACTTCCCATAAGCAAATTGAAAAGGAGTATCTGAGAGGTACTATACAAACCAGGAACTTGTGTAATGAAAATCAGAAGAGAGTGCTTCTAGTACAAATGAATGTCAAATACCTGAGTGTATACATCAAAATAGCCTAATATAATTCTGGTGAATGAAATGTTTGGGGGAAGTTTTTATGGTTCTTTTTCTAATTTAATAGAAGTATTTTCTAATTATACTAAAAAGGGTACTTTTTTATTCTTTTGATGTTTACAGGGATATGAAGATTGGTTACGACATAACTCAGATAATGAAGTAAATGGAGCTCCTGTGTATGTTGTTCGAAGTGGTGGCCTTGTTAAAACTAGATCAAAAAACATTCGGGTATGCATTTAGTAAATAATGGAAATCAACTATTTTGGTATCACAGATTCTAATCTGATTATATATAAAAGCCTGCTTTTCTACCTTAATGTATTGTGATAGACCACTGTTTAGAAACCAATAAAATAAGTCCCTGCCTTTTAAAATCAGTATATGCACTTTTCCCCCAAATTCTCCACAGGTGGGTGATATTGTTCGGATAGCCAAAGATGAAATTTTCCCTGCAGATTTGGTGCTTTTGTCCTCAGATCGACTTGATGGTTCTTGTCACATTACAACTGCTAGTTTGGATGGGGAAACTAACCTGAAGGTTTGTATACGTATATGCTTGAGTGTTCCTCTTGGTGAACAAAATGTCTTTGGATTATAGTGGTATTTCCTTTGGTTAAGGTAATGAAAGGGACATATTTTTAAATTACTAAAACTTTTAAAAATTATAAAGTTTTTTTAAAAAAATGTTATATATTTATTTTAAAGGTAGCCTCACATGGTTTAGTCAAGTTTAAAAAAAATGAAAAGTGTTTTAGAAAATAAAATATTTTAATATTCTGGTGCTTACTTTAAATAGGAGAGATTTTTAAATAGATGACATATAAGGTCCCATTTGGATCTTGAAACTGCAATATAATCCTTGTTTTTTTTAGACACATGTGGCAGTTCCAGAAACAGCAGTATTACAAACAGTTGCCAATTTGGACACTCTTGTAGCTGTGATAGAATGTCAGCAACCAGAAGCCGACTTGTACAGGTATATATGATAGTCAATGTACTCTAGCAAGTGTGTCCATCCTGCAGCTGGTAGGCTGTGTGTGGCCCAGGACGGCTTTGAATGTGCCCCAACACAAATTCCTAACTTTCTCAAAACATTATGAGATGTTTTTTTGCGACTTTTTTTTTGTAGCTCATCAGCTGTCATTAGTGTTAGTGTATTTTGTGTGTGGCTCAAGACAGTTCTTCTTCCAGTGTGGCCCAGGGAGGCCAGAAGGTTGGACACCTCTGCTGTAGAGGCTGCTCCATTTTGTTTTTCCTTGGCTCCTTTGTTCTACTAGTTCTTTATTCTTTCTACCTTTTAATGTTTTAGACTCTGACTTACCATTTCCACTTCCAGGAATTTTTCCTAACAAAACAATGAGACTCTACTCCTAGGTATTTATCTTAGTGAAAATGTGAAAAGATATGTACACAAGTGGTTTAGGGCTGCATTGTTTAGATTATAAATTGAAAAATCATAAACTTCCATCAGTAATGAATTATTTAAATAAATTATATAGTAACCCCAAAACGCAATATAATGAGTGGCCATTAAAAATAATGATGTAGATTTATGTTTTTGGCAGAACTTGTTAAGTGGGGGGGAAATGTTATTAACATTATATATGGTATGATCTCATTTTTGCTTTTAAGATATGTATTTATTTATATGTGAATGGAAAAAAGCCTGGAAAACATATCCCAAAATATTAAGTGTTTGTATTTGAGTAGTGGGATACCAGTGATGTTATTTCCTTTTTGATACCCTTTTTATATTGTCTGAATTATTTTATGAAATGTGTGTGCTTGAGTGTATTTAGTCCTTATAATGAGAAAAGAGAATAGTACAGGCATTTTCACTTTGAAACAAACCTAACTATGGGTTTGGAGAAAGGGCTAAGAAAGTGCAAAGTGAATTAATCAGCATGAAACTGGGATGACTTGATAAGAAATGCCTTCAAATCAAGGATAACAGGACAGATAAAATGAAGGAAAACAGGTCTCTCGTTGGAATTTAGCTCAGAAAAATGAAAAGAGTGGTTACATATCATCTCTGAAACATGCCTAGAAGACATGATCTGAATTGGTTCTTTGAATCTAAATTCAAAGTTGAGGCCAAAACCAAGGCTACACAAAATTCCATGAAGTGGAGGTAATAAAAATAATATTGCTTTTCCCTGACACAGGGAGTTGAAGGAAACGGAAGTAAGAGATTAGCAACAAATAAGCCAAAAGGGACAAAGCATCTGTAACCTGTAAACAGGACAAATAACAGGACATTTGGAAGGGAATGTGTAATATTTCTCTGCCTAGTTACATGATTACCATCAAGTTCTATCTAGAATTTGCTTCAGCTCAGAATTTATTGTATTTTTTCTTGTGTGAGATGACCCCTACTTTTCTAACCCAACATTAAGAAACCCTCTCACCTGGTTTACTCCCGTGTAGAGGACGACCCCCAATTTTTCGTCTAACCATTTTAGACAAGAGTATTGTCTTAGACAGGGAAAACTATGGTACTTCTCAATAGAGCAGAAAGTGATTGTACACTTGAATTGACTCTATGCTGTGGAGCTGTTTTGGTGGTGGAAGTTAGAACTGAAAGGCTAGTCTATAAAAATTGATAACAGTCCACTTACTTTAGATTTCAGTTAACCAAAAGTTAAAGAAGCTCTTTAAGTTCACTGATAGGTTTTTGCTTACTACTCTGTTCCCACCACTTCACTCACTCATAGTAGATGCTCAAGAAATATTTGTTGGCTGAACAAATGCATGAAAGCTTTCTTTATTTAGTAAATTGTGATGAAAATATGTGAGTATTCATTGTTGGTTAAATAATGTATGCATCTAGCAATTATAAATTAATAATAATATATCACATTTGCATTTCCATTTTCAAAACATTTTTTCATTCATTACCTCATTCATAACTGGAGTAGAGATGGCAAGAATTAAAAAATGTTTAAACTTTAATGAGTGATAAGCATTTACTTTTATAATTTCTAACATAAATATTGGACCACTCATGTACAAAAGGTTGGTTTGTTTCACATGTAAGAATAGTTCCCAAAGTATCTAAAACTTTCCACCCATTAATGTCATAAGTATAATATGTCATTGGTTTTTTTGTAACATGGTGAATTCTTTGATAGATTCATGGGACGAATGATAATAACTCAACAAAGGGAAGAAATTGTAAGGTAAGAATAAAGTTAGAGTTATATTAGGTAAGTAAGCAGCTGATCATGGAAAAGGATTCAGCTTTTAACACTTCATCTTCTAGTAATTTGTAGTAGCAGCAAGTGAGCATGAAGCAAATTCCATGAAATGATATCAAAATAACTTAGGAAGATTGTATATTTGTATTTCTTTTTCTAATATTAGGTAGTAACATAAAAGGAAACATAGCTGTTTTTATTCAAATCCTTACCCACCACATTTAAAGTCTAGAATACAAAAACTGTCTTATATAATATTTAACAAGTATAAATGTTATGGTCTTCTTCATTTTACAATAATTCAGCACAAACTAGAGTATTTACTAGCAATGCAGAACCTCTTACTTAACTCTTCTGATTGGTTTTTTGTTTGACTGTTTGTTTTGGTTTATTTACCCTCAATATTTAGGTTTTTTTCTGGCACCTACATGAAAAACTTTGGGTCATTTTAAAGATTTGCTGATAGAAGGAGATTACATTGTTATTCATGGCCACAAAGCCAAATTTAGAATAAATCTTGAAATCATCCCTTGAACTTCTAATCAAATTAGCATTCTACCTCTTTTCTGGAGACTTGTTCATTTAAACTGGCTGCTTGAAATAAGTCACTGACATTAAGAGCTGAGCATTGTTTAAATGACATCCTCAAGAAAAGTCACCAAAAATACATCAGCTTTGATTCACATTTTTAATAAACATTAACACAGGGCCATGTTCCATAAACTATAACAAGGTCTTTTTAAATATAGGACCACTGCTTGAATAACTAGGAATAGGTTTTATTTTTATTTCTGTAGTGACATTGTGGGATCATGTGTGGATACATGATTTGTGCATTAAGATATTGTGGCTAGCAAAGGAAAAGATAAACTAGTAAACTTAGGCCCTAGAATGGTAAAAAAAAAATGAGCCACATTCTTTGCTGAAGCAACCAGAGTTTGCTGATGAATTACCTTTTAATTTGAAGCTTTCTGTCATCATATTCCAGTTGCATATGCCAGTTTGAGCTCAAGAGGTTTTCTATTCATTGTTGAAACCAGTATCAAGTGAAAAAGTTATTTTATAGCTTCTGATGAATTGATTCGGGAACATCCATGGAGTCTGCTCCATCTACGACTAGTTAATAAAACCGTACTTGTTAACTATGTCCCACACACCCGGCCCTCCACTGTTCATTGAATTTTTTGGAGTGTTTGGATTTGCAGACAGTTTCAGAATTGGTTCGCATTCTATTTGATTTGGATGGCTGTGTATGTATGTTTCAGGAAAGCATAAGGAATAGCAACAAATTAAGGCTTTTTTACTTATCCATAGTAGAGTCTTAACATTTTGCTATCAGTAAGAAAATACAATTTCTTTTCTAATTACTCCTTCTCGTTTTATATCTCCTTTATGGAAAGAAATTTAAACAGCAACAAGATCCATGCTCCAAGAAGTATGCAATGCAAGTAGTTAAGTTGTAGTGTCAGTCTTGCCTAGGAAAGTACTAACTCACTCACTATGTTATGTTTTATAATCCAGTGTAATTTTAATTATGCAGAACTCACACATCTAAATACAGATCATGCTACAAATTATGTTTACATTGCAGTTTAATTCTGTATTTTTTTTGAAAACTATTAATTTTGCTCAGAATTTTAAAATTTCACCTTTCATTAAACATTTTTAAATCATTGCTTAATCTTTTATTTTGTTGTGTTTTATGTTTAAAAATGTTGAAACTGGTGGGTTTGTGTGTTTATTTACCAGCATAATCTTATTTCTAAGCCACTGATCTTAAAATGACTGAAAGGCTAAAGCAGATATTTTATTATGGTAACTAACATCATGATTGACCTAGGCAGCTATATAGTAGCTGAGATTTTGGTTTTATATGAAAGCAGTGTTGTAACTATATCTCAGATACCTTTTGCTGATGATGCCATTTTAGAATTTAATTGAATCTTTAATATTTTCACTGCTTTTGGTATTTTTTTTTCCTAGACCTCTGGGGCCAGAGAGTCTCTTGCTTCGTGGAGCCAGATTAAAAAACACAAAAGAAATTTTTGGTTTGTATATATTGAAAATTTTTAATTATAGATTCACATTGATGCTTTATATGTATCTATGATCTTTTGTTTGGATAATTTATTACTTAGTTAAATGTTGCCTATGATAATTTTCTTATAAAGATTGTGTTCATACACTATTGTGCTGTATTTTTGTTAATCTCTGTTTTGAGTAATAGACTAGAAACTTGCTTTTCTATTTTCTTTGTATATATTTATGAAACTGAATGCTAAGAAGATAGTTCTTGCACTTCTATTCATGATGGAGTAGAACAAATATAATCTGTCATCAAGGTACAGCAAACCACCTATATAATTCCATTATGATTATTCTTAGAATGCTGACTTATTCATTCATTCATTTAACAAATTCTTATTGACCTATGGCTATATACCAGGTACTGTTGGAACATATACTGACTGGATCAAGAGGATGAATAAGTAATGCTTTTGCTTTGGAGGGCAATTAAGTAATTAATTAACTAACAATTAATTCAATGTGCTCTTAGTCAGCTATAGGCAAATTGTGAAGTCAATAATAACCTTTAGCTATCATCTAGTTCTTCCTATTCCAGGAACAGCTCTTCAAATACTGGCCAGCTTATGTTATTCACTGAATGTTTACAGCTTTTGAGGTTTTCTTCCTCAATGTCTTCTCTCCTATTATTTTATCTCTCAGTATTAGGCTCTCTGATTTTAAAAAAAAAAGCCATATACTTAAATAAAAGGGTAAAATAACGAATGTTGGCAAGGATGTGGAGAAATTGTGGGAGTGTAAATGTTGCAGCTGCTGCAGAAAACAGTTTGGCAGTTCCTCAATAAGTTAAACAGAATTACCTAATGACCTAGCAATTCTACTCCATGGTATATGCCCAAAAGAACTGAAAATAAGTGTTCAAGTAAAGAATGTTCATAGCAGCACTATTTATGATAGGCAAAGGGTAGAAACTGCCCAAATGTTCATCAACTAATGAATGTATAAACAAAATGTAGGATATCCATATAATGAAAAATTATTTACTCGTAAAAAAAAAAAATGAGTAGCTGATACATGCTACAACCTGGATAAACCTTGAAAACCATTATGCTGAGTGAAAGCTGCCAAATACAAAAGGCCACATACTATATGATTCCATTTGCTTGAAGTACCCAGAATAGGCGAATTCATAGAAAAGAGAGTAGATTGGTGGGGTAGGGAATAGAGGGGAATGTGGAAATGATGCTTAATGGGTACAGGGTGATGAAAATGTTCTCCAAGTAGGTTGTGAGGATGGTGCACAATGTGAACACACTAAGTGCTACTGAATTGTACATTTCTTAATTATAAACTGTTATGTATATTTTATTATAATTTTAAAAAACTGTAATAATGTTCTGATGGTAAAAGCCATAGAAATCTTCCAAGGCTTTTAGACCATCTCATGTAATGCCATATTTTAACACATCTCCTTAACAGAACATCTTTCATGCTCTTAGAAGAAAACATGTATTTGAATGCCTTTAGATGGGTCTGCTATTGTTTGCCTTAGTACTACCTTTCTCTACTGTATCAATCTGGCTGATTTTTCACATTTGTATAACTTTTGTGCTCTTTCTCTTTGAGTTATAATTCCTGCCTTTATGGAATAATTCTAGTAGTGAAAATTCTAAGATGAATCTTTAGAAAGAGGTTATCCATGATGAATCCTATACCACTTCTTAAATCTTACTATTTAGGAATGGGTGCAAATGTTTTTTGATTATCTGTTTCTAGGCATTTTGTTAATTTGTTTTACAAACCACACGATGATTCTATGAGGTACTTTTTTTTTTCCATTTAAAGATGGGGAATTTGAGACTCAGAGAGATTAAGTGACGTGTGAGGACCCAGAACTAGTCAGTGGCAGAGCTAGCATTAAACCCAAGGTCTAACTCCAAAGTGTTTTACAAGACTGGTCTTAACCTAATTTCATTCACTCCCCAGTTTTAGTCCCATTATTAGTGTCGTTCTTGCTCATCTCAGAGTCATTTTCATAGGCATAAATATTAAAAATAGCATTTTCCCTGTGTTTATTTACACTGACAGACTTCCATATCATCACTCCAGTGCGACTCTGGCAATTCAGGGCCTTTCAAACTCTGATCCTAATCTGTTGTTCCAACCTAACAGAAAATGCTTTTCCGTTTCTCTCTTTGTTAACACTGTTTGCTCTATCTATACTGGCCTTCCCTGCTGCTTTTATCTTTCTAAATCCTTTTCCTCCATCAATTCCAATGCAAATAATTTTTCATTCAAGTATCTCAGTTTTAATTCAGAAACAGACTCCCCAGGCCTTCTCCAACCAGCAGGTTAAGTGACTGGAGTTCCCCAAAATTAGACTTAGAAAGACTTGCAAATTCCAAAAAAAATTAAAGGGAAGCCAAATTGCAATAACTGTCAGACAGTACATTGTCTTAGATGCTTTCGTGCTAGTGAGTACATTTGTCTTGTGAAACATGCTACAGGATTACTTTAAAAGACTTAATATTTTGTTTTGCAGGTGTTGCTGTATATACGGGAATGGAAACAAAGATGGCATTAAATTACAAGAGCAAGTCACAGAAACGATCCGCAGTAGAAAAGTAAGAAAACTGTCTATTTTCATTTGTCTGCCCATAAATATGACTGTGAATGTGTATTATTCATATATAAAATAAATGTATAAAAATATATTTAATACATAAAAATATATTTAAGACATATATAATGTCAAGCCAGCACAAGATGGTGTCCTTGAGGATGGGGATTTTTGTATACATGTAGCATTTTGCACAATGCTTGCCATATAATAGGTTCTAAGTTAATACTTTAAACAAATATTATTGGGTAATAATGGAATGGAATCACTTGATTAGACTAAACTTTCTGCAGATAACAATTATAATAAAATCTAGACAAAAATTTTTTTTAATTGTTTGAAAGCATGGAGAGTGGCCAAAAAAAGATAGTCTACTCTCCAAAGATAGTATCAGCAAAGGAAAAGATTTAAGAATGTAGAATTTTTGCCTGAGGGTACTCCTGATTCTTGTACGACATAGGGTATCAGAAAGCCTGAGGCTTTACAGGATTTAGGTTGTCAGAGGACAAGGGAAGAGCAGCTGGAAAGGAGAAAATCGTGTAAGGAAGGGAGCCACAGAAGGAAATGGATTCTAAAACTTGCACATAGGAAAGAGAAGTCCCATTAGGTGGTAAACTTATTATACATCAAGTTGACAATGCACTGTAGAATTGTATGCCACCCCAATAAGTCTAACAATAAAAACGAATTTAAAAAAAAAAACCAAACCTGCACATAAATTAAGTCCAAATCCTTGGCTACTTATGAGAACTATACATGTGCAGGGGAGACCTCAGTGAGCTTGGCAATAAAACAATACATATCAGGAAGCTGAAAGAACTGAACACATTTGCTGTTGCCTGTTGGAGGAGAGACAGTGTTTGGTGTTTGAGCCTAACCAAGTTAACTTTCTGCTACAATGAAAAATCCATGCTGTTGTGAGGAAGTAAAGGAATACAGAGTCTCTACAATCTATTATTTATAAAACATACCATGTAATAAAAAATAAGCAGACGTTAAGAAAATGTAACTTGTACTCAAGGGAAAAAGACCTCAATAAAAACTGTCTCCATAATGATCTAGATCAATCTTATCCAACCTGTGGCCTGTGGGCTTCATGCAACACAGGATGGCTTTGAATGTGGCCCTACACAAAGTTGTAAACTTTCTTAAAACATTACGAAAATTAAGCACAAACCTTTTCTTAGCTCATCAGCTATTGTTAATGTTTGTGTGTTTTATGTCTGGCCCAAGACAATTCTTCCATTGTGGCCCAGAGAAGCCAAAAGTTTGGATGCTCCTGATCTAGATCTTGCAATTAATAGACAAAGACTTGAAAGCAGATATTATAAATATTTTCAGGGGCCTAAAGGAAAATGTAAATGAACATGTGAGAAATCTCAGCAGAGAAATGGAAACTAAAAAAGAACTCAGTGGAAATTCTTGAGTTGAAAAATACAATTACTGAAATGTAAATGTTATTGAATGCGCTCAACATCAGATTGAGGAAAGGAAAATAAATTGTCATTGAATTTGAAAGAGAAATAGAAATTATTCAACCTGAAGAACAGAGAGCAAAAAGATTGATGAAAAGTGGACAGAATATTAGAGCCATGTGAGGCAATATTTAGCTACCTAGCATTAAGTCTATTGAATTCCCCCTGAAAGAGAAAAGGGATGGAATAAAAATATTTGAAAAGATAATAACTGAAAATTTCTACATTTTGATGAAAAACAGAATGGTAATTAAAACCAACATACAACATTAGCAGACTCAAGGTAAAGCCTAGGTTCAAGGGAAATTCAAGATAAGAGTAGAAGAAAACTTAAAGATCAGTTATCTAAGTTTCTACCTTAAGAAGCTAGAAAAAGAGGAACAGTTAGACCTAATTTAAGAAAAAGAGAAGAAATATTAAAGATATGAGCTGAAATCAGTAAAATGGAAAATAGACAAAATAACAAAGCCCAAAAAGTTGCTTCTTTGAAAATATTCATAAAATTGATAAATCTCTACCCAGATTGAGGGATCAAGGAGGGAAACGGGAAGTGGTAGGAGAGAAATACTAAAAGATGACCAATACTGATGAAATGAGAGACTCTCACTGCCTATTGTGGTCACTTTATCCACATATAAGGAAAAATTATCAACAACTTTGTCACTAATTTTCCAACTTAGATGAAATGGACAAATTCTTGAAAAAACAACTTAAAGAAATTGACACAGGATGAAACAAAATCTACATAACCCTGTATCTATCAAAGAGATTGAATTTCTTATAAAAAGTACCTCCACAGAAAAGGATAGTCTTTCAACACATGGTATGGAAAAAATTGAACATCTATGTTCCAAAAACTAATCCTAACCAAAATGTAATACTTAAAAATCTATAAAACACAGGAGAGGATATTTGTGAACTTGTGTTAAGGAAGAGTTTCTTAGATAGGAAACCTCTCTGTTCTTTAGATTGAAAATTTCAACCAAAAACAAAACCCAAAATTGGTATGTTAAATTTCATCACAATTAAAAATTTGTGCATTTCAAAAGATTCTGTTTTAAAAATGAAATGACAAGCTGCAGAATATGAGAAAATATTTGTAATGCACATATCTTTTAAAGGACTCATATCCAGACTGTCCATTCTCATCACTTTCCAACATTTTTATCTTAGAAGCCTTATTCAGTGCCACAAAACAAAGTAAAAGGCATTAATATTAGAAATTAAGAAATAAAATTGTCCATATTGGGACACATGATTTTTCACATAGGTAGTCATAAGCATTCAACAACAACACTATTAGAATTAATAAATGAGTTTAGCAAGGTTTCAGGATACAAGGTCAAATTTGTATTTATTTAACAGTAGAAAACAGTAGGAAGATTAAGTTTTCAAAAAGTTCTATTTTACAGTAGTGTCAAAAATAAAATATTTAGAAATAAGTTTTTAAGAACTTGTGTGAGATCTCTATAGTGAAAACTACAAAACATGGCTAGAGGTATTAAAGAAGACCAAAATAAATGGAGAAATCACATTAATAGATTGACAGGCTCACTATTGTTAAGCTGTCAGTTGATGTATAGAGTCTTTCAATTCTAATTAAAATCCCCATAAGTTTTTTAATAGTAATTGACAAGGTAAGTCTAAAATGAATATTGAAATGTAATAACCAAAATGTATCTGCAAAGTGCATAATGAAAAAATCTCTTAAGAAATCTGGAGGATTTATATTATCTGACTTTAAAACAACATTAAGCTATAGTAAGTACAGTTTGGTATTAGCAAGAAAGAAAGTTCAATGGAATAAACTAGAGATTTGAGAAATAGACCTATTCATATATGGGTCAGTTGATTTTCAACCAAAGCTCAAGTAAATTCAGTGAGAAAAATGGGTCTTTTCAACAAATAATGTAACAACATTTGACTGTCCATATGAGAAAAAAAATAAACCTCAACTCCTACCTCACACTATGTCCCAAAAAGTTTTTCAAGATGAATTATAGATCTAAACATAAAAGCTAAAACTGAAAATTTAGGAAGATATATTCATAACCTGAAGATAGGTAAATATTCCTTAGGATACAAAAAGCAGTAATCCTAAAAGAAAAATACTGATAAATGGTACTTTCATGAAATTAAAAACGTTTGCTCATCAGACTATTCAGTTAAGGAAATAAACAATCCACAAATTGGGAGATGGTATTCACAAAACTTGTATCTGATAAATGACTTGTATCCAGAATATATAATAATAATTTTAAAACTCTTAGCTTATAAATTCATTTAAAAAAAAAAAACCCAACACAATCAATACTTCAATGTTTATTTGGGAATGAGTGGGTTAGGGAGGGGAGAAAGGGGAGAGGGTGGGAGAGGAGGGAGGGGAAGCTAAATATAAGGTGATGGAAAGAGAACTCACATTAGGTGGTGAACTTATTATACAACAAGTTGACAATGCACTGTAGAATTGTATGCCTGAAACCTGTGTAATCCTTGTTAACAGATGTCACCCCAATAAACACAGGAGTCTAACAATAAAAATGAATTAAAATAAAACAACAACCCAGTGTGTGGTGTGGGTGTGGTAATGAGTAAAAGGATGGAGCAGACACTTCCCAAAGAAAAATATACAACTGGCCAATAAGTATATGAAAAAGTATACAACATCTTGAGTCATGAGAAAGATACAAACTAAACTATGAAAAGATACCAGTATGCATTTATTAGAATGCCGAAAATTAAAAAGACTAAAAGTTCCAAGCATTGGTAAGGTTAGGAAGCAACTGTTCTCTTCTAAATAATCTGTGGTTCAAAGAATGCTTTAAAATACTTAAGTTAGGGAAATCAGTGTGTTAAATTTTGTAGTATGTAGCTAAAGGGAAATAGAACCAGTAGGTTGTATCTAGGTATATATAAGAGGAGATTTATTATAGGAATTGGCTCAAGGGGTTGTGTGGCCCATGAAGTCCTACAACCTGCCGTCTGCAAGCTGGAGAACCAGGAAAACTGATGGTGTAATTCAGTCAAAGGTGAAGGTCAGAGAGCTAGGGGGCTACTGGTATAACCTGAAGTTCATAGGCCAGAGAACCAGGAGCTCTGATGTCCCAGCTCAAGAAGAGAGAATTATCCCTACCTTCACCCTTTTTTTCCCTCTTGGGCCCTCAATGGATTGAATGATGCCCACCTACATTGGTGAGGGCATATGTCTTTATTAATTTTACTGAGTCAGATATAAATTTCTTCCAACACCCTTGCAGACATACCCAAAAATAATGTTTTACCAGCTATCTGGGCCTCCCTTAGCCTTAGGTCAAGTTGACACATAAAATTAACCATTAGCGCTCTGAATACTTACTTTAGAAAAAAACACCAATGACAAAAAAATGAAATGAAAAATAACGTTCGCAGTCATTCTCCAAAAAAGACATACCTAGGTGTACAACTAACAGATACATAAGGATCTGAAAATGACAAAATGCTGATGAAAGAAATAAAAAAATCTAATATTAAGCTTAGCTATTACACTATTAAGTGAGCTTGCCTGGTGAAAAGAAGAGGGATTCTTAAGTCAATGACTGACTTGTTTGGATTTTGGAAATTTACAGAATGGTTTTGGGGCTTTGGTCTTCTTCATTTAAAAGGGTGTAATCTCTTCCTCACAGAGTTTTTATAAAAATTAGACAAGTTAGTGAATGTGACGAAAGTTTTATAAAATCTTAATGCTATACCAATGATAATAGTTACTTTTACACTTTAAATTAGGTAGGTCCTGAAAATATAAAAAATCTTAAAATAATGACGTGCAAAAATAATTGGCCCAAACTGTCATTTACTATTGCCATTTGAAAAACAACATAACTATAGTAGGTAGGCTTGTAATCTTATGTAGTGGTTATTTTATTGCTAATAAATAGATGCTATTAAGTAGTCATTTTTTGTTGTTGTTGGGGTTGGGGGAGGTTCCCTGGCTGGGAATCGAACCCAGGCCACGGCATTGAGCGCACTGAAGCCTAGCCACTCTACCACCAGGGAAACCCCTGAGTGGTTGTTTCTTAAAAACAGACAATGTCCTTTAAATAGCTACTGTAGTATCTTAAATACTTTTATATCTTACTTAATACCAGTATTTCCTAGCTTGTATATAGTAACACATATTGATATGGTTTATATTCTCTTTCTCATTTCAGGTCAATGAATACATTTTTGATAATTTATCTAATAATACTTATTTCTGAAGCCATCATCAGTACTATCTTGAAATATACATGGCAAGCTGAAGAAAAATGGGATGAACCTTGGTATAACCAAAAAACAGAACATCAAAGAAATAGTAGTAAGGTATTTTATGGTGTTCTTGACTCTGTACTTTACCACAATTACTGCTTTGGTAGTCACTTCTGATAGGAGTGACCACTGTGATCTCCTAAAATCTTTGCTACTGAAGGGTGACAAAAGGACATTGCAAATAAAGAGTAGCCAGCATGTTTTTACTGGTATGCTTTTTGCATTTTAGGGCATAAGCACTAAATTTTCTGTGATATGACTTAAATAGTTACAAGAGATCACAAAACTTTAAATTGTCTATATTGGCATTCCACTTGAATACTTCAAATTCAATTTTTTATTCCACTTACTGTATATTACAAGTGAAGTAGGGTAAATTGATTTATTTTTAGTTCTATCACAATAATTCAGGGAGTCTTACTGTTGTCAGTCTATTAATGGTATGAAGTAATAACACAAATTATGTCAAATAAAGTTTAAACTGATTAAATATGAACTACCAAGAGAACTTAACCTTTGGTAAATAATTGTTCTCCAAATTTCACTTTAGATTAAAATACAAATATGGGAAGACAGATTTGGATCCCAAGAGACCACAAGACAGATAATCATAGGAACACATTCTCAGTGTCATTCATAATTAAGTATTTTAATCTGTAATTTAATGTGTAATTCTAGTAGTTCTAGCCTAGCAAGTATTTTATAATTAAAAAAAAATTACAGTCAGTTTTTAGTTATTTATTTGAAGGGTAGGTGTAGAATGGTAAGTATACGAGAGCTGTCCGGAAAGTAGCCAGCCACAAACCGTTCTTGTTAAATTGACAATGGTTTGACTTTTTCCAGACAGCCTTCATATTCCAGAGGTTGAAAAGTAACAAATTAAGTAATTTGACTTTAACCTATTTTTTTTTTACTTTGTTCAAGAGTCTAATGAGCAATAAAACTACCAAAGCAATGTGTTAAAAAGATAAATGAATTTCAATTCATGAGACTACAGTCATACCTTGGTACTTGACTGCTTTGAAGCTCATTGAATTTGGCACTTCATGCATTTTGATGCAAAAATTTTGTCCTGGTACTCGTCATTTGTTTTGGTACTTGTCATGCCTCCTGGAACCAATTAACAATGAGTCCCGAGGTACCACTGCATTATTCCTTATGGGAAAATTTTGTTTGGTACTTGTCATTTTTGGTACTCGTCATGCCTCCCAGAATCAATTAATGACGAGTACCAAGGTACCACTGTATCCTGATTAAAAATATAGTTAATGGTCTATTTACACATAAAACTTTTCTGATAATTCAGTAATCCTGAAGATATTCTCATTATTTTCTCTTATCAAATCATTTTTTCCTCTAGATTCTGAGATTTATTTCAGACTTCCTTGCCTTTTTGGTACTCTACAATTTCATCATTCCAATTTCATTATATGTGACAGTCGAAATGCAGAAATTTCTTGGATCATTTTTTATTGGCTGGGATCTTGATCTCTATCATGAAGAATCAGATCAGAAAGCTCAAGTCAATACTTCTGATCTGAATGAAGAGCTTGGACAGGTAAATGATCCTTTTATTCTGTATTTCTAATTTGTTATTTTTTATCAAAACAATACATATACAAAGACTAATAAAATATTACAAGGCTCATACCAAAAAGCAGCTCCATTTTGCTTCACATCTAATTTTGTTTTTCATTTTAAAAATTTTAAGCTGTTTCTTTTATTATTTTGCACTGTATTTCTATATAGTATTCTTGATTGATTTTTAAATTTTAGACATTATTTACTGTGGAACATAAAGATAAAACTCTTACACTACTTCTTCTACACACATACCCAGACATATACCTACTTTGCTTCCCCATAGTTCTTCACTATTGTTATATCGCAATTTGGGATTTAATAAATACTCATTTATTGACATTATTTTGACTGTTTTAGTATTGCTTACTAATTTCTAATTCTTTATATGTGCCCTGTAATGCTCTAATTACATTTTCTTTATTTTATATTTTGTTTTCCCTAGAGCTGATTGCTCTGTTTTTTCATTTGCTTAATATCCATATACCACAAACAATTCTCCAACCAGTATATGAAATCAATCAATCTCTCTCTCTCTCTCTCTCTCTCTCTCTCTCTTTCTTTCTCTCATTCTGTCTCTTTTTCTCTTTGTTTTTTTGGTGGCAGTTTTTCTGGAGCCTTTTATCTTTCTACTTCAATTTGGACTTCTTTCTGGGCCTGCTGCCCAACTGTCCCTCTGGACTTCCCTTTACCATCACCCTGGAACTTCGTTGTCTCTCTCCTGTTTTGGAACACCTGTCTCCTGGATCTCATGTCTTCCGACCTGTGGCTTATTCTCTCATTTTGGTGGAACATATCTAATAACTTTGAGAAAAAGGATGTATGAGAGGAAAATATTTTGAGACTTTGCATGTCTGAAAATATCTTTATTCCCTTTTTACACTTGATTAATAATTTAGCTGGGTAATGCATCCCTGGTTGGAAATTATTTTCCTCAGAATTTTAAAAACAGTTCTCCATTTTTATTCAGTGTTGTTGTTGAGATATCTAGTGCCATTCTGATTCCCAGTTCTACATGTATGATCTGTTCTTTTATCTCTGAAAGTGTTTAGGATCTTTTCTTTATGCGATAATTCTGAAATTTTATGATGATGTACCTTGGTGAGTCTTTTTTTCTTTTTGCTTTCCTTTGTTGGGCTGTGAATTCTGTCTGAGCCCTTTTAATCTGGAAATGCATTCCTCAATTCTGGGAATATTTCTTGTATTATTTTTGATAACATGTCTTTATGTTTTGTTTTTTAAATTTATTATTTGAATATCAGACCATTTATCTTGATTCTCTAATTCTGACTTTTAATTTTCCTTTATTTTTTGTTTTTATAATCTGCTTTCTGGGAGAATTCATCAGCTTTATCTTTCCACCTACCTTTTGGTTTATTTTTGTTGTATAATTTTAATTTCTATTATTTCAGTATATCTGAATAGTCTTCTTTTATTGCATCTTATTCCTGTAAAATAATGGAATGTATTCTATTATTTTACCTTTTTGAGGATATTAATGACTATTTAAAGTCTTTTGCTCCCTGCATTTTGTTTGCTCCTAGTTCCTTTTTCAGTATAGCTAGTTCTGCTATAATGTGACTTACGCATTCCTGAAAATCACTGTGCTATCCGAAATTGCTTAGTAAATTTCACGTAAACCACAGGGCTCACATGAAAATGGGATTTAGGGGTATAGCAAAAATTTTATAACATGTTTAAACAAAAATATAGGAACCTAAACAAATAACACTTGTTAAGAAACTTATTTGCTAAATCATTAAGAAATACATGCATACTACATACTATACAATAAATATGGCACTTTATCTTGAAAAAGACCTGGAATTTACTTGTGGAAGTGGCCATCAGAGGTATTTCAATTTGTGTGTTATTGTGAAGTATTAGAAGTAAGGTTATCTGAAAATAGAAGGAAAGTTATATGAAAATACAAGAGAAGTTGTAACACCACATGTGGATGGATGGGTGTGGCTTATAACACACATGATGACTTGAGGTAGCTGGTACCTGTTTGAGGTTTATACAACTCATGTGTACATATTCCTACATGACTTGGGTGCAGAAGTTTTCTGCATTTATTCATCTAGTGCAAGCTTGTCCAACCGTGGCCCACATACCATAGTTGGCCCAGGACGGCTTTGAATGCGGCCCAACACAAATTTGTAAACTTTCTTAAAACATTATGAGATTTTTTTTTTATTACCTTTTTCGTAGCTCATCAGCTATCATTAGTGTTAGTGTATTTTCTGTGTGGCTTGTATGTACCTAAATGCAAAGTTCACATTATGCTCACATTGTTCCCTTATATATTAATCTCATTATTAAAAAAATTTATGTTTTCAAGATAGTGTTATAGTAGAACTGACTGTAATTTGTGCAGACTCTACATTTTATGTAAGGGGTGATCCTCAAATGAAAGCTAATCTTTAGCTTTCTTTACAAGTGTAAAAGTTTACCAAAGCCTGTCAGCCCAGCCATTTCTTAGGGTATCCTCACATATCAGTATTAGTCTTTCCTCAGTTTCCCCAGAGAGAGTTACTGCAGTGAGTGTTTCTGCTGTTTGTGATTGTTAGAGCTGTCCAGTAGACATCTCTGTTTTTAGTGCACCGCACTGCCTCACCCCTATTTTCAGCTGCCTGATGCTTATTTTTAGCTTTTCACAGAGCTCAGATTCTCTCTGGTTCAACCTCCTTAGGGAATTAACACCTTCCAGCTGTTGCTCTGATGGAAAAGAGGCAACATAACTTTCCATTTTGCAACTTAAGAAGGGATTTCAGGATTCAGACTGCTCCTGATAACCTCCATTTTTAGCTCATCCTGTATTCCCACATGTAGTTGTAGCTGGTACTTCTACCTTCTGAGATTTTTCTGGGAGAGGGTTTCCCCCATTGCTTAGGTTTCATAGTCTAAGTTCTGCAGTCACTTACCACACACTAATCTCCTTTGCATCTTCCAAACTTGTCAAATCTCCCTTATGTTTTCTCTTCTGTTATTTTTGTTCCTTTTTACTTTTTTACTTATGTTTTGCTGACATTTTAAGAGAAACATACTTGGATTTGTTCAACTGGGATTTTTAATCATAAGTTAATCTATTTTTTTAGTAGCATTTAGGAGGCTTTAATAATTTATGCAAAATATTAACTCATGTCACATCTTTAATTGTGTTTCACACATTCAGCACCTTAAAAACATAGTGTGCTTTTATTGTTTCTCTGAATACATGTTTTCCATTTTTTTCCTTTGATCTTTCCCAATTTTTTCCTCCTCCTCTTTCCTTCATGATAGAATATTTTGTGGAACCTCACACTATCTGCATGCCCGTATCTGTTTTCCCTTTAACAAACTTTAAGTGATAACTAACTTTTTAAAATTTCTAATTTATCTCAGCTTCTGTTTTTACGTTGAAGCCTGCAAGTATTCCATATATATTTTTCCCTATTCCTATTTGATTTTTATATTAATGAAATCTACTTCATTTCACACTCTTCTGTTTTTTTATTGTCTTCCTATCCAAGAAATTACTCTTACAAAGGTGTACAGTGACTTCTTTGTCACCACAATTAAAAGATAAAACACTTGATTTTGTTTTTTCAATCAAAGTTAATTTATTTTATTCATTCCTGCTATTTAATCTTAATTCTAACGAATCTGCCATGGCTGATAGGTCTGTCTGTATTCTAATCATATCTGAACTGGTGTTTGCTGATGTATTTTATATTATAAAATACATTTGCTAGATCTATGACTGGATAAATTATTTAACTTTACTCTTCCTAAGTTTCCTCTTCTCTAAAATATACATAATAATAGTACCTATCTCATGGGAGTTGTTGAGAGGATTAAATGAGTTAGAACAGGTGGACTTGGAAAAGAGTGAGTGCTGTACAAGTATTGGCTTTATTATTATTATTTATATAGCAGAATTCCTGTGTCTCAGGTATTGTATTTATCCTTACTATTTCCAAAATAGGAACTTTGAGGTATAGCTTCTCACATATCTTTATTTCTTGGTTAAAATCAGTTTTGTTCCAACTTTAACTCCTTTTTCATATGTTGATCTTTTTATTCCACAATCTTGCTGAACTCATTTATTAGTTCTAGTAGTTTTTTCATGTGTTCCTTAGGATTTTCTATATACAAGGTCATGTTATCTGCAGATGGAGGTAGTTTTATGTCTTCTTTTCTAATCTGAATACCTTTTATTTCTTTTTTTCTTGCCTAATATTCTGGCTAGAACCTTCAATAGTGTTGAATAAAAGTGGCAAGAGAAGACATCTTTACCTTATTCCTGAATTTAGGGGAAAGCATTAAGTCTTTCTCCATTAAGTCTTGCTATGGAATTTTTGTAGATACAGTTTATCAGGCTGAGGAAGTACCCTTCTATTCCTAATTTGTTGAGTATTTTTATCATGAAAGTGTATTGGATTTTGTGAAATGCTTTTTCTGCATCTATTGAGATGATCATTTTATTATAGAATAAAGGACAAAGTACCATGTTACACTGATTGAATTTTGTGTGCTGAACCAATCTTGCATTCCAGGGATAAATCCCACATGTTCATGATGTGTAATCCTTTTTATATGTTTCTGGATTTGGTTTGTGTCGATTTTCATAAGAGATTTGGTCTGTAGTATTTTTTCTTTGTGATAGTTACTTCCCTTTTTAACTGACTTTTTTTCTCAAAACATCATTACAATAATCAAAATAGTTGTATCAAGACCTGACTATTTCACCCTTCTGTTTGTAGACCTACTTTTAGGTTGAATTTTTTAGAATTAGTCTCAAAGAGTAATAAAATTATTTGTCTTACCTACTTTTTAAAACATTTTCTGCAAACATTTTTTTCCTTTTCACTGAGTTTGTTTCCTGCCCTCGATTTTAGTTTCCTCTGTCTATTTTAGACAACTTCACACCTCAGACTTCTTGTGTCGCTGTCATTTTGTGCTCCTGTTCCAGCTCTGTATCATTTCTCCTGGATCAGATACCCTTTCACATGCTAGGTTAATCATGCATCCTTTCCACCCTTGGTCAGATCATTCTTGAGTCCTACTACTTAAAAACACCTTATCCAGAAGATAGAAGAATAGTACTGATACCACATTGTCAATCAGCTCTCCCGATGAACATGCACCTAAAGATGCCACAAACTTCAAAGTGTACAAGGGCTGTCTGGAAAGTATCCAGCCATGTAATATGAAAAATAGGGGACTTTATGGCTGGATTTTTTTCTGGACAGCCTTCATATATACATTTAAAATACTTTGTTACCCTGTTTTGTTTCCATGGCATCTTTAATTCTTTAATTGTGCTTGGATTATAAGAATTAACATCAGTATATCAATTTTGATAGGTAAACTTGACTTTAGGAGACAGAGGCCAAGTTTTTTTTGTTTTAACACAGGACCATGAACACAAAGGTCTTCTTTCTTTTGTTTCTATCTCTAGGTGGAGTATGTGTTTACAGATAAAACTGGTACACTGACAGAAAACGAGATGCAATTTCGGGAATGCTCAATTAATGGCATAAAATACCAAGAAATCAATGGCAGACTTGTATCTGAAGGACCAACACCAGACTCTTCACAAGGAAACTTAACTTACCTTAGTAGTTTATCCCATCTTAACAACTTATCCCATCTTACATCCAGTTCTTCTTTTAGAACCGGTCCTGAAAATGAAACTGAACTAGTAAGCAATTTTTAAATTAATAAATAGGAATTTCATTCAAAATAGTTCTCTCTGTATTAGTAGGACAACAAATATATATCCTTTGATTTAATACTAAGAATTTGTAGTCATAACCCAGTTCAGTTTGTCACTTAATATATGTTTGCCTTAGTTCTCTAGGTATTTAAATGGAACTAAGTTAAGGAAAGCCCTTACTACCTTGAAGTAAAGAAGATTTTGTTAAGAAATAGAGTTTAAATTTAATACTTTTTGAGACTTCACCATCTTTCACAAAAGAGTTTTCATCTTTACTTGCAATTTGGTTTTGCCTCCTAAAAAGTTGAAAGGTCATAAGCAAATATGACATTTTACTCTTTGGAATCAGAAGCAACCAGCTATTATTTAGGCAATTCAAGATTGTAGTATTCTTGTTCTAGAACTTAGGTTACCAAATTAGTAACTGTATTTATTGGCATTTTTTAGAATTCTGTTTCTGGTTTCCTAAATGTTATTTGGGAATAATGTTTATGGTGTAAATATTAATTATGTTTCTGCAGATTAAAGAACATGATCTCTTCTTTAAAGCAGTCAGTCTCTGTCACACTGTACAGATTAGTAATATTCAGACTGATGGCATTGGTGATGGGCCCTGGCAATCCAACCTTGCACCCTCCCAGTTGGAGTACTATGCATCTTCACCAGATGAAAAGGCTCTAGTGGAAGCTGCCGCAAGGTAGTTTAGTCTGGTTTCCAATTTTTCAGAAAAACACCTTTTAATTAAAAATGTGAAAACATTAGAAAATTATTTTAAATTGTCAGATAAAATTCATAAATAAATGTATAAGTATTTTAAATTGTTAATGAGAATTTGAAATGTGTTATTAATTTTGTTCAGGTTGCAGTAGAGTTATAGTTTGTAGTGATTGCTTTAAAAGTCTGGTTACTATGAAATACGAATAACATAATTTGTATATATTTTGGACCTACTGTGATCCTTCAAGTTCTTAAAAATAATGCTGTGTTCAAAGGAAATATTTTAAAATATATCTCTAACTTATGTTTTAAATGTCTTTGTTTAATCTTCTGTATTTTCTTTTATTACTGGTTATTTACCATACTTGTGACACATCATTTGCAAATCACACATAGTGCTTTCAGAGACTGCTGTGGAAAAAACCTCAAGGGCCACAGAGGTGGCACAGCATAAATAATAACAGAAGTATAAGAACTGATTAAGGAAACCTCAATTTTGATTCTTTTTTCCCAAGCTGTTCAAAAGTTGGGTGACTTATGTTCTAGGAGCTACAGCAATCTGATATTGAAGTATACTTACAACATGACTTGTCACCTCTTAGAATTTCAGATGTTGTCTTTTTTTTTATTATTGTTAGACTTATTGGGATGATATTGATTAATAAGCATTACATAGGTTCCAGGTGTGCAATTCTACAGATCGTTGTCTATGTGCTACGTTATGTGTTCACCACCCAGTGTCAGTTCTCTATCAATGTATATTTGACTCCCCCACTCCTCTCCCACCCGTTGCTTCCTTTCCTCCTCCTCCCCTCTTGCCCTCACACCTGTTAGAATGGCTGTTATCAACAAGACAAGGAATAACAAGTGCTGGAGAGGATGTGGAGAAAAAGGAACCCTTGCACACTGCTGGTGGGAGTGCAAAGTGGTACAGCTGCTATGGCGGACAATGTGGAGGTTCCTCAGAAAATCGGCAATGGAGTTACTATATGACCCGGCAATCCCACTTCTGGGGATCTACCCCCAAAATTTAAAAACCTTAGTCTTATGTACCACAACAGACTTATGTACCCCAGTACTATGGCAGCACTGTTCACGGTGGCCAAGATGTGGAAACAACCAAAGTGCCCTTCGATAGATGACTGGATAAAGAAGCTGTGGTACATATACACAATGGGATATTACTCAGCTATAAGAAAACATGAAATATTGCCATTTGCAACAAAATGGATGGACATGGAGAACATGCTAAGCGAAATAGGCCAGATAGAAAAAAACCAAATAATGACTTCACTCATATGCGGAATATGAAACTAAAAGTAACAAAGAAACAAAAACTCATGGATAAATGTTTTTATTCAAGCTAACTTATAATGACATTGTGGAATATGAAATATCATTCCTTAAATCTTATGTTTCTTTGTCCTCTTATTCCCTAGAATTGGCATTGTGTTTATTGGCAATACTGAAGAAACTATGGAAGTAAAAGTACTTGGAAAACTGGAACGGTAATTTTTTCTATATTGTAATTTTATATATGTATATTAAGCATTTAGCTAACAACATAAATAGGTAAACAGGCCAAATCTGGCCTACAGCCTGTTTTTGTATAGTCCACAAACTACATTATGTTTTAAAGGGATTGTTAAAAAAAAGAGTATGCAACAGAGACCGTATATGGCCTACAAAGCCTAAAATATTTACTATCTGGCCCTTTACAGGAAAAGTTTACTGACCCCTGTTCTAGAATGATAGCAGTATTACATTGTATCTCATCACAGTAATTACAGTATTCTTCCCTGAGTCTGTCATCTGTATTTTACTTTAGTGGTTCTTGAGTTTACATAGTTGTTTATTTTTACACACTCATGGGATAGTGAGTTTTATAAGTTTTTACTCATTAAATAAAGAAAAATTTTCTTCTATTTCCTCTGATTTTATCTTTTAAACATTAAGGAATAGCTGTTTTATTTCTACTGCTTGATAAGTTAGTCCATTTTTATTAGATTCATATGTTTCATGATTTTTATCAATTCCAATCACATGTCAACTCCACCTGTGCATTTTCAACTATTTTTTTCCAGACTAAATAGAGCCCACTCTTTGGCTACTTGCATGCGGGGAGCTGGTCTAGCTCATTCCATCAACTTATAAACCATCATTCCAGTCAGTGTTTTTCTTTGAGATGGGCACAGCATTGCTTAGTACATCATTGTATAAATTTATGCAGGAGATTTGTCAGGCCAACCTAACCCATCCACACAAATTCTTTTACAGCTTTCTGAGGAGGCATTTGTTCCCCCACCTAATACGCCCTGCTTTGGGTTCAGAATCACTGCTACAATGAGCCCCTGTTACTAATGTGAGTTGTATTTCTCAGGTGTGTTTGGACAGAAAAAAGGATTAATAATCAATCATCCTTTTTAGTGAGAAAAGCATGAAGCTGGGCAGATTGCATTTCTTGCTGTGCCACTCGCAGCTTTTTTAACTTTAGGCAAATTTCTTAATCTTCTGAGTTTTATAGTCCCCATTTGTAAAAAGAGACAAGACCTACCTCCTTTGGTTCTCATGGGTATTAAGTGACATAAGATATGTAAAGTACATGGCATTTGGTAAGTATTCAATAAATGTCATTTCCTTCTATTTATATCTTGTGTTGTTAGTAATGACTCATACCCAGTCATCTTGAAAATGTGATTAAAATTAACTTCTTGTTCTAAATTAACCATTTTTATCTTTTATAGGGATTCTATCTAAATATTTACTTAATATTATTTTAAAAAGTAAAATTATCTTTCTTATTTTTTTTCCTTAGGTACAGACTGCTTCATATTCTGGAATTTGATTCAGATCGTAGAAGAATGAGTGTAATTGTTCAGACACCTTCAGGTAACTAACCTAAACTTACATTAATTTTTATTTAACTAATATTAAGATAAATGAGCTTGATAACTCATTTTTCTTTTTAGGTGAGAAGTTTTTATTTGCTAAAGGAGCCGAATCATCAATTCTTCCTAAATGTATAGGTGGAGAAATAGAGAAAACCAGAATTCATGTTGATGAATTTGCTTTGGTGAGTGCAAATTTCTGTGATTTGAAAACTAAAAGATAGATATATTTAAAAGATTTGGGCTTTTATTTTTGCGTGAATAATTAATCAAAAATTATGTAAATTCTACAGTTCTGTTACATTATATGTTGGCTCCACATGCTTTGGTTAAAATTTGCTAGAACAGAAGTCTTCTCTTTGAACCTATTTATAGTCAGGGCACTTCTGGCTGCAGAGACTACTCAAATTACTATGTTAAGTGGGGTTTACTAAAAGAATACAGGGGAATCCCAAGAGAAGCCAAAACTCATGCATTGCTGGTGGGAATCTAAATGATAACAGCCACTTCAGAAAATAGTTTAGTAGTTTCTCATAGAACATAAAGTAATATAGTTACTTATATGACCCAGCAGTTCAACTCTTGGGTATATACCTGAGAGAATTGAAAATATACGTCTACATAAAAACCTGTACACAGATGTTCTTAGCATTATTGCTGATAGCTAAAAGATGGAAACACCCAAATGTCCATCAATAAATGGATTAAATAATGTATCATATCCGTATAATGGACTGTTACTTGGCCACTAGAAGAAATGAAGTATTGATACATGCTACAACTGGATAAACCTTGAAAAGATTATACTGAGTGAAAGAAGGTAGTCACAAAAGGCCACTTATTCCATTTACATGAAATAATCCAAAGTAAACAAATTCATAGCGGTTGCCAGGATCTGGAAGAAGGAGGGAAAGGGAAGTGTCTCCTAATGGATATGGGATTCCTTTGGGTGTCTTGAAAATGTTCTGGAATAAGTAGTAATAGTAATTGTACAACTCTTTGAATACACTAAAAACTGCTAATTATACTCTTAAATAAGTGAATTTTATGGTATATGAATTAGTCTCTCCATAAAAGAATATAGGAGAATCTTAGGAAATAAATTACCGCTATTCATAACAGGACAATTATTAAGCAGTTCTCTCTCAGTCTTAGGACCATACCATGACCATACCATACTCTCTCATTTCTGCATTTCGGTAAATATACAAGGTCAGACAATCTTGGGAACTTAATCCTAGAAAAAGTGCTACGTGCCTCATTGCAAAATATCGCCACAGTCACCTTTGAAGTGCCTTGGAAAGCTATGCACCGACACCAGTGCCTAGTCCACTCTTCAGAGCAATGTTGGAAGTTTTTTCTGGGATGGCCGTCAGAGCTGGCAAGGTTATATGACACCTTACCAAGTTGTTTGTACAGTGCTGCCAACGTAAGTGCATGGTGGCAGATTCGCAAACTTGTCAGATTTTGGGAACAACAATAGATGGCCATTCCAGAAAAATAGTTCCAAAACTGCTTTGAAGGGTGGACTGGGTGCTGGCATCGGTGCACAGCTTCCCAAGGGAAGTACTTCGAAGGTGACCGTAGTGATATTCAGCAATGAGGTATGTAGCACTTTTTCTAGGATGCGTTCATGAAATTAATTGTCCAGCCTCATATGCTCTATATTCATCTTTGCTCACTGGCCTCCTTTACTTACTTAGGTTTCTTTTCTCACATTACTTGCTCCCTAATTGTTTGTGATCTGGTTCACCTACCACACTGTACCATCCATGAGAGCTTAGACATTATTGTACCTTGCTGTCATTTATATCAATATTCAGAATAGTGCTGGCATGTAATTAGCACTCATAAATATTTGTTGTAGAATGAATTAATTCATTTCATATATTAATAACTCTCATGGTCCCTTAACTGTTTTATAAGAGAAACAGTTATATATAAATGTGGGCCATTTATAAATCATGGAGTGCCAATATTAGAAATCTGCTAAATGCTGTCATATAATATTTTTAAAATCTACCTTTTACAAGTTCTGCTTATTTTGGGATTTTACTGAGGAAAATAAAAGGGCTGTCTGGAAAGTAGCCAGCCATGTAATAGGAAAAATAGAGACTTTTATGGCTAGATTTTTTTCTGGACAGCCGTCATATATAGCAAGAAAAGGAACTTTTATAAGCTTTTAGCTTTAGATACCAACTGTCAAATATAATGTCATAAGAAAAACTCAAACCCAGTAGCATCAGACAATCAGATATACCTTGTATATTCCTGAGATTTGTGTAATTCCAATTCACCAGTGAAGATATAGAGTTTTAAAACATCCAGGAGGTATTGTTTATTTGATAATGCTCACTTTATAGACTAATTCACTTGATTTACAAATTTGTCATACCATGAGCCCTCAGGAAATTATAGTCCCTTTTGCTTAAAAAACAAATTCTTAACAAAGTAGATAAAAGTGGATTTGTAATGGTTAAGACGAAGGGTAGAATCTGGGGCTGCCTCTCTTGACAATCCTGAAGGTACCTATATTATACAACTTTCTGGCTTTCCAGGTAAAACAGTTTTAAAACCACAGATAACATCATCTTTATGATGCTATCTAGGCTCTAATGTTCTACAATTCAGTGACCTTAATTATTTTGAGCAGCTTTTTAAGATTCATGAGACATTGGAAGAGCTATGATAATATATGTCCCATAACTCAGATCACTGAGACTCTGTGGCACTTCATTTATTTGCTATCACTAGATGATAGTACTTTCTAAATTATTTGTAATTGATTTTTGGTAATGGCGTCCTCAGTTTATTTCAGTGACTTCTTGGTTCCCCATTAGTTATTTTTGTTCAATTTTTGTCTTTAATTTTTCCATTTTAGAAAGGGCTAAGAACTCTGTGCATGGCTTATAGACAATTAACATCTAAAGAGTATGAGGTAATAGATAGGCGCCTATTTGAAGCCAGGACTGCCTTGCAGCAACGGGAGGAGAAACTGGCGAATGTCTTCCAGTTTATAGAGAAAGACCTGATACTTCTTGGAGCTACAGCAGTAGAAGACAGGTAAGTATCAGATAAATAGGCATGTCATTTTTTTGTCATCATAATTTTCTTAGCCAAGTGCTTCTAACTTTTTACAAATTCCATTTATTAACATTCTATAGTAACATATATAAAATCAAAATAGTTAAAGCCTTAATTTTTCCCTGTTAGTACATACAGTTTTTCTTCTAGCCAGATATCTGAAATAAATGAAAGAATCCTACTATGTATAAATTTGCCTATAGACTTGAATTTTTAGAATACTCCTCAGTGTGTAACATACGGAGACTTTAAGCACCTGCTTAGTTTTCCAGCCTTACTTCCCACCCTGCCTCCTTCCACTTATGCTTCAACAATACCAAATGGAATTCTGTAAACAGCTATAGTTAAAACTACTTCGATTTTATGGCTTTGTTCCTTGGCAAGTCTCTGCCTTCTGCTTGATCAGTCTTCCTTTAACCATTTGTGAATACCTATTCGTAAACTGTAACTCAGATATTACTACCACTCCACTAAGACCTTTTCCTTACCCTAACAGGATTAAAAATTCTGTTTTTTATGAAGTCTCCCATGATTTGTAGATAGTTATGTGTAGTCCTTACATAAGTATTTTATAATTATGTGTTTAAAGACTTTATTCTCTCTTAGCCAGTAAATTCTTTGATGTCCATTTAGTCTTTGTTTTTGCTTCTCAGCATCAATCTCAATGTGTGTTTCAGTTTCTTGAATTAAATTGAATTCTATGAATTAAATTGAATTTTAGATATTAGTCCTATTATGTTTTCCTCTGCCTCCTAGATTTTTAATCTAGGTTTCCATTTACTTTTTAGCAGTCCTCATAAAGATTTCTGAGACTTACTTGAGGTTATGTAGTCCTTTATTGTTCACAGTCTGATTTTTGAACTACTGATATGAGAGTCTTCCTTATCAAAAAAAGAGAAAAATCTTCTAATTTGAAATTTAAGATGTTCTAATAAAATAGGAGTTAATGAGCACTGTATACGTGATTCGGTTCCATACAAATCAACTTTGAAGATATACTCTTAAAATATGAGGTTGTAGATTTTTATAGTAACTAGATTATCACTAATTTGATTATACCTGTTTCTTGCCTAATGGGGGAAAAATTGAATTATATTACTGAACTGAATGTTGCTATAACATGGCTAGGTTAAGAAGTTCAGAATTTACCTTTCTTGTACTATATGATTTATACTTAAAATATAATCCAAAGAGTATTCTCTACACTAATTTTGTTTCTTTTGTTTTACAGACTACAAGATAAAGTACGAGAAACTATTGAAGCATTAAGAATGGCTGGTATCAAAGTATGGGTACTTACTGGAGATAAACATGAAACAGCTGTTAGTGTGAGTTTATCATGTGGACATTTTCACAGAACCATGAATATCCTTGAACTTATAAACCAGAAATCGGACAATGACTGTGCTGAACAATTGAGGCACCTTGCCAGAAGGTAAGAATATAACTATCTGAATCAGAGTTCAGGGGTAAGCAAACTGTGGCCTAATGCCTGTTTCTTAAGCCCAAAATAATTTTTGAGCTCAAAATAATTTTTACATTTTTTTGATGGATAAAAAAGAATACAAAGAATAATATTTCGTATTGTGAAAATTATAGGAAATTCCAATTTGTGTCTATAAATAAAGTTTTATTGAAACACAGCCCCTTCATTCATTCACATATCATCAGTGAAGGCTTTTTACACTACAGATGCACAGTTGAGTAGTTACAACAGACACCTTATAAAGAAAGTACTTTTATGATTTCTCATTGATGCTTGATACACTACAAATTAGTGGCACAGTTACATCTCGATAGTGTTTTGAATGCCACATATATTGCCATATGTCATTTTTCTTGCCAAAATATATTGCCATAATGTTCAAACAAGAAAAAGGGACTTTTAATGTCACATTTTTAAAGCATAGTGTATTGATTAATTTATTAAATGAGATGCAAAGCATTATATTTATTACTCAGTGACACTTTATAATGTGCTACCTGTTTGAAAAAACACATTCAGCAAAGAAATATAAAATCTCATTATAGATAGTTCTGTTGTATGAAGATGTATAATCTTACTGCAGATCAGCATTAACAGATGGACATTTGCAGTTGATTTTGATGATAGGGAACAATAAGTTTGGACCCCAATTAAGCAAAATGTTATTCCTCCCCACTCCCAAAAGAAGAATTTTGTTCTTCTCATTAGTAGACTTGTATTATTTAATAAAATTATACTCAATTATTATTATTACATTTTTTACTTAGTAAAAATTTTGTCAAAATTTGTTTCTTTTTTTTTAATGTAAGTGCCTACATAATATCCTCAATCTAGCCTCCTGGCCTACAACACCTGAAACTGAAATAGTTAATTCTGGCCCTTTACAGAAAACATTTGCCAACCCCTAATCTAGTTCACATGACCAAACTGGGAAATCAGTTTTACTGTTCCAAGAAAATTTCATAAATATTTGTATTCTAAATTCATTTGCTTTTTTTCTAAATCTGTTTTTTATACCCAAGTCA
This sequence comes from Lyroderma lyra, assembly GCA_004026885.1. NCBI lineage: Eukaryota > Metazoa > Chordata > Mammalia > Chiroptera > Megadermatidae > Lyroderma > Lyroderma lyra. Next base: position 126,035 of record PVJL010000817.1, read on the forward strand.
ACTTTATTTAGGAACCCCCTTTTAACACAGCCTGCTTTCTCACAGTAGGTTTAAGGAATGCTTCAGTGTAAGTGCAAAAAGACCGTGCTACAGTTGTCAGCAACCTTCAGTGCTTTATTTATACTTGTTATGCAGACATTGATGTGGTACTAAAGTCTGGATTTCATTAAAAACTTATTTAAGGGATGTTTCAAAGAGACAGTACAACTCTCAAAGTTCTTTGCTTGAGTTCAGAAAGGTAATTAATCTAGGTGATCATACAATAGTTGCAGTGCCAACACCATTGTGGCTGCTTAAACATTTAAGGACCATAATTTCAGGAACTCCCTAAAACAAATTAATTGCCCAGAATCATTTACTTTTATATATTCCTTCTAAAATAATATTTCTGATCATAAAAGTAATAAATATCTATTCAACTGCCACCATCTTGTTTCCACATCCCCAACGCAAAATGCCCAGTGAAACTGCAGAAACTGTACCTCTGCTAACAGTGCAGGAGTTGCCATAGCTGAGCCAGGGTCTGGAACAGAATCTGACAGGGATGAATCAGTACGAGAGCTCAAAGATCAAGATTCCACACAGGCAATCACACAAGCCCAGCTGGCAGCAGCAGCTGAAATCAATGAAGAACCAGTAAAGCAAAAACAGAGCTGGAATAAAAAGAAGGCAGGCAAGGCAAAGTCCAAACTGGGTCTTCGACAGGTTACAGAGTTTACTAGGGTCACTATCTGCAAATCTAAGAATATCCTCTTTGTCATCACAAAACCAGATGTCTATAAGAGCCCAGCTTCAGATACCTACATAGTTTTGGGGGAAGCCAAGATCAAGAATTTATCTCAGCAAGCACAGCTAGCAGCTGCTTAGAAATTCACAGTTCAAGGTGAAGCTGTCTCAAACATTCAGGAAAACACAAAGACTCCAACTGGACAAGAGGAGAGTGAAGAGGAAGAGGTTGATGAAACAGGTGTGGAAGTTAAGGACATAGAATTGGTCATGTCACAAGCAAATGTGTCAAGAGCAAAGCAGTCTGCGCCCTGAAGAACAATAGTAATGATATTGTAAATGCTATTACAGAATTAACAATGTAACCATCTAAAAAAATGAGAACCTTTTTAGTGTTTCAAAAGAGTAACTGCAGCTTGGTTTGAAATTTGTACTGTTTCTATTATGGCTTCTTGTGGGATGAACTAAAAAATATATATTTAAAAATACTGGAAATGATACAGAAGATCTGATGGTTAATAACAATATAACCATCTAAAGCTAATTATTTGTATTTTAGAATATTTTCGTTAAGTCTTCTATGTATGTACTTTTTGGTGAACCTGTAAGACCATGGATATTGTTCATTCCCTTTTTATACAGAAGTTGTAGTATAAAGTAAAGACTCTATCTTAAAGTGAATTTCACATAAGTCAATAGGGTTTTTTGATTTCAGACTTTCAGGAAGTATCCTAAAAATCTTGGGTAGAGCAAAGAATTTCATACCTTTGAAAGCTTTAGTTTATATATCTATTCATTTACAAACATATATTGATTGTCTCATTTAGGCATTTGAAACATGGAGTCATATAAGGTGTTTACATATGGTTTACTCTCAGAATATTTACTGTGTGTAGGGGAAAAAAGTAAATATGTTGTCATAGACCTGTTACAACTGAATTGTAACTGAGGCGAGAACAGAAAGCCGTGGGTGGACAGAAGAGGGAAGCTTATCCTGCATAGAGCTCGCTTGAAGAATTCATGACTATGTTGTCATTCCTAAGAAATGAAATGTAACCTGGTTGGAGAGTAGTACTCAGAAACAGAGTGGGTAGTGTGTGCACATTCCCAGAACTGAAAGAGAGGCTCATTCAAGGAATTGGTTGTAGTTAATTAACTATGGCCAAATAATGGAATTAGGTAAGAGAGGGTATAGGAAGTAAATGAGACATGAGGCTACAGAGTTAAACAGATGCTACCTACTATGTGCCAGAACTGTGAGGTGCTTTTTTTTTACTTTTTATAAATAATGGATTGCGAAATAGTATGCTGATTTATGAAGCCTTTCCAGAGGAAAACCCAATATAGTATGCCTTGGGAAGTTCCCTAGGAAAACTGGTAAGATCTGTCCCACTCTTGACTGCTACCCCTTGTGAGATGAATGCTCAGGCAGGGCTCAGGCTGCATACATTAGGTGCAGTACAGGTTACTAAGTAAAGTTTGCCCAATAGGGAGGAAAAACTGTCAATGTAGTTGCGGATCTCAGATATTGGAGAATTAATAAAGGAAAAAAACACATTTTTAAAAATTTTTTAAATTATGTTTAAAAATTTTATGTTAAATTGTTTACCACTTATTAGTTAACAGTACAACACAATGGTGATTAGGCATACTAGAAAAGACATAATTTTAACTTCTATGAAAGTTTTTTTTTGTATTACAAGACCAAAATACATCAATGTGTTTAGTTTTTATAGATTATTGCTCATTTAATATTCTTTTCATTTCTTATATAAAATTGAATGTACAAGCACTATGGGAAAATAGTATGGAGGTCCCTTGAAAAATTAAAAATATAACTACTTTATGATCCAGCATTCTCACTTCTGGGTATTTATCAAAAGGAAAGGAAATCACTATCTTGAAGACATATCTACAACCCCCATGTTTATTGCAGCATTACTTAGAATAGGGAAGAATAGAAACAACCCAACTATTCACTGAATAGGTAAAGAAAATGTGTGTGTATATATATAAAAAGAATATTATTCAGCCATAAAAAGAAGGAAATCTTGCCTTCCTTTGGATGGACCTTGAGGGCATTATTCTAAGTGAAGTAATGCTAAGTCAGACAGAAAAAGACAGATATTTGTATGTGGAATCTAAAAAGCCAAACTCATAGAAATAGAGAGTAGAAAGGTAGTTGCCAGGGGATGGGATGTTGGGGAAAGGTAGATCATCAGAGGGTACAAACATACAGCTCATATCCAAGATGAAGAAGTTCTGGGGGTCTAATGTATAGCTGGTGACTACAATTAACAGTATTGTATTATATATTTGAAAATTAAGAGAGTAGATCTTAAATGTTAGCACCACAAAAAAAAAGTAATTATGTGAGGGGTTGAAGTTATTAACTGATATTATTGTGATAATCATTTCACAATATGCATGTGTTGCACACCTGAAATTTATATGTGTTATATGTCAATAATAATCTCAATAAAGCTGGAAAACAAATAAAATGGAGGGATATTTCTCAGTAGCAGTGTGGTATACTGTAAACACAGTGATCTGTAGTGTGTTTTTCTGGTGGAGAATGCAGCAGTGCTACTTTGAGCACTGGCCTTCAACAACATAAAGGAGCTTACACCAGAATGTGTGTCTTTGTACTGCTTTTTTCATTGAGATCTCAGGGAATGGGGAGAAACAGCTGAACAAAATAATGTGCTCAGTAATGTAGTTAATTTACATACTGATGTAAGCTTCTTTTCTCTTCCTGGCAACAAATAGCTGGCCAGTTATTGGACTATGATTTGAGTAGTGCTAAGCTTGTGCCCACAAGGGAGGTGTTACTCATGTTCCACCATAGTAATAACTGGTGTTACAGTCCCTTGTAGGGATTAATATCAAAAGACAGTTATGATGCCTTAATTCCTTCCCTTCCTGTGTACACAGATGGTAAATCTAGCTCATGAATTTTTCTGAATGTTCTCGATTTTATTTAACTTTTTTAAATTAGGATTTACTAAATGTAACTAATAATGTTTTTATTTTTGTAAGACTTTTCATACTCACAGTTTGGGAGAATATACTCAGATTATATGTTAAAATTCACATTTTAAACAATCTAGTTACTGTATGTGTGTGTGTATATATGTATATGTATTCATCAGTTATAAGATTGAATATCATCTGTTTAACTCATCATATAAGTTACTCTCACTTCTGCTTAATCTTAACTTTCAGATAATACAGCTCACTTCCCTGACATAACAATTTTGTAATAGTAAAGTCTGTGGATGAATGGTTGGATGACTCATTTACTACTAAGTGATTGTAAATAATATGACTTCAATGTATCTTACAGAGGATATAATTATTTTTTCTTTTAGAATTGCAGAGGATCATGTGATTCAGCATGGGCTGGTGGTGGATGGGACCAGCCTGTCTCTTGCACTCAGGGAGCATGAAAAACTATTTATGGATGTTTGCAGAAATTGTTCAGCTGTATTGTGCTGTCGTATGGCACCACTGCAAAAAGCCAAGGTATGTCTATGTTATAAAAAGTTCCATAAAGATACATAGATCCAAAATTATTCTTTAAGGTTAATGCCTTACCTAGTACCATTTGGTGGCATGCAGTATGAATCTTACCAGGAGTCAGTCACTTTTAACTATGTATGTTAGACCTTTGGAATTTTCAGAGTGAATGTAGAAGTTTGAACTGTTCATAATAGCCTAAAACGTCTGTGGTAGCAGTTTGTGAATTTCCTGAGGTAGATTTGAACTGTGATAACCGTATTTCACAAGTTACTTAACTAGTGAGGGAGCCCATAGCTTCATTTCATCTGTTGATCTCTGCTTATTCTTGCATTCTCATGAAGTGATAATTCTTTGTTAAAAATGGCTATTAAGTGATAGGACTTTAGTAAGAAAGTTGAAAAGCCAGTAACGTGATATGAAGCTATATACATAAAATATTTAAATTTTAGCTATGATTCAAGTGAAAGCCTGTACAAATATTTTTTGTAACTCTGGATTTGTAATTTGAAGTCTTAGACTGTATCCTTCATGAATATCCTTTGAATTACACATCTAAACACTGATTGTTTCACATCTAGATCTAAATAAATTAGACATTAAGTTTTGTTTTGTTGTTTTTTTGCTTCATGGAATTTTATTATGATGCCTATATTACTATAATTCATATCCTCCAGCCTGGGAGTTCCCTGGTAGTCTAGTGGCTAGGCTTCGGCACTCTCAGCGCCACAGCTTGGGTTCGATTCCCAGTCAGGGAACTACCCCCAAAAAAAACAAAAACAAAAAAATATATCCTCCAGCCTATGGAGACTGCAACTGGGGACCAATCAGAATTAATGCCTAGGCTCTTTATAAAGTACATTAAAGTATTCCAGAGAAACATTATTTGATGTTATTGAATTTAATCTTGATTGTTTTAAATATTTTTAGTTTTATTACAGGAGAAAATAATTATCTTTCCTCTGTATCAAATGAAAAGAATAATACCTTGAAAGAAAAAATTTTGCTTGACAAAATTCAATTAAGTATAATTATTTCTTACACAATTATTAAGCTTTTTACATATTTAAAGATTTTTGCTTCCCATTTTAAAATCCAAGATAATACTGTCTTGGAATATCATTTTTGAAAGACATTACTAACATCTTAGTGGAGACATCCCTCAAAAAATGAACCCCAGTGCTTACTATTTTCTAACATAAAATTAATATTTTTCTACTTCCTACAACAGAGTAATTTCAGAAAAATGACGTTATGAGTATAAATATAAGAAATTTGAAAATTTTTTTATTAAAAAACTAATTAGTTGTATGTCTTTTAGGTAATAAGACTGATAAAAATCTCACCCGAGAAACCTATAACATTGGCTATTGGCGATGGTGCTAATGATGTAAGCATGATACAAGAAGCACATGTTGGCATAGGTGATTAATTTCTTTTCCTGAACTTTTAAAGTTGGTGTAATTAATTGGGGATTTTGAATTTTCCTTTTGTAAACTGAAGTGCAATATCAGATACATGAAGGAAAACTAAATGCAACATAATAATACATCACAGTATATCCCGATCAGAAGCCCACTGTTTAGGATACTTTAATTCCAAATTTTCAAGGAAATTAATCCAAAATAGTGAATTTTATCTTTGCCAGTTCTCCTTCATAATGAGTAACTTTATTTTTACATGCAGTTTTATACTTTTAAGTACTTTCACACATTATTTTGTCACTTTTGAACTCTAAACTTGTGATTTATGTTGTTGCCATCATGATTTTAAATTCTTGTTTTAGAATGTTTATTTGTCAATCTAAAGATACTATAACTCATTTTAAAGAAAATTTTAGAGACAGGATATTACACCAAACTATAATATAAAATTTCAAATACTTTTCTAATTTAATAAGCTTTATTCTAATTTATTTTCTATTTTTGCCTAGAATTTATATTGGATTCAGACCACTGATATCACTTTGTTATATTTAAATTATCTGTCACTTTTTATTTAAACCATATTCTAACCCACCTTCCTCCATAATTTTTTTACATAAATACAGAGGCAAAAGAGAAAAGTATGGGTTTTTCACTGAAGGATAAATTTTTAGAATTAGAAAAGAGTTAAGCTAGTCCCTGTTCTGGAATCATTTCTGTGATGTCCTGTGATAAGTAGTCTAATATTTCTAGTGTATCTCTCTAATCTTTTTCCTGCTTAAGATAATTAACTCTTCATTTCGAAAACTTAATTTTCTTTCTAGTTATATTGTTGCTTCCTGTAAGTCTTCAGAACAATTTTATGATATATTCCTGTACCCTATATTAAAGCATAAAGAACTGCAGTATTTATGACAGATTGATTCTACTATGATAACAGACAGACCAGTGAATAGAATAGATTTAAACATCTGGAAATTTAGATTATAACAAAGGAAATGTTTCCCGTAAGTAGGGAAATAAATTACTACTTGATAAAAAAATACTGATAAAACTGGTTAGTTATTTGGAAAAATTTGAAATAGGATCCCTTTGCATTGCTTATAGAAAAACAAATTCCAAATGGATTAATGATTTAAATAATTGTTTTTCTTTTTAATTCATTTTTATTGTTAGACTTATTGGGATGACATCTGTTAGCAAGGATTACATAGGTTTCAGGCATACAATTCCATAGTGCATTGTCAACTTGTTGTATAATAAGTTCACAACTAATGTTATTTCTCTTTAAATAATTTTTAAAGACCATAACAAGTAATAGAATAAAACTTAATGAATAATTCTATCATTTGAGGTATGAAAGGGTATTTTAAGTACAAAGCCAACCGAAGTATGGAACTATAAAGAAAAAGATTAATATGTGTGGCAGATATAAATATTCCCCCAAAACAGTTTTAAAAACAAAATATTAAAGAACATTTGCAAAATAGATGACAAAGTCTTAATATTCCTAATATGGGAGATCTTAACAAATTAAGGAGAATCAAAAAAAAAAAAAACACTCTCATAGAAATATGTGGAAGGATCACAGAACTCTAAAATAAATACTAAGTTCATGAAAAAAGTATTATCTCTCTAATAAACAAAAGAATGCAAGTATAAATTGCCTACCAGGTTGGCAAAAATTAGAAAGATTGATGAAACCCAGAATTTATAGAGGTTTAGATTAACAGATGCTGTTATACAATCTTAATGGGAGTGTAAATTGGTGCACCGTGCATTATTATACATAACAAAATTTTAAATGTGTACCCATTGGCCTGGCACTATTGGCCTAGAATTCCTTTAAGAAAATAAACGAAAATGGAAACAAATGATTCCATTTTTATGCACTTGTTTGTATATAGGTTGAATATACATACACACACACACAGAAGGAAAAATTCTAAAAGGATAGAGACCCAAAATAATGATTTTCTCTAGGTATTATGAATATGGGTGTTTGTCTTTACTTACACACTTTGGAACAGTTTGATCCTTTTATGACAAAAATTAAAAATTTTAATTTTGAAAAATAACTTTTTAAAGCTGGTTCTAGATTGGAAAAAACAAACTTGGCAATAACTCATTTGAAGCCTAAAGGATTATCACAACCTAATAAAAAGTACTCCATATTTATCAGATAAAACTGTGTACTGATTTTAGATGTTGTAACACTTTTCTTTTTAAAAAGCACATTTTGTTTGAGTTATGCATGAGAGTTTTAGAACAAACATGTTCATTTTTTCTAGGTTAAGTTACTCAATTTGGATATTTTTTATGTTCATTAGAAATAGTGAAGTTAAAACTTAAAACATTCTCTGCATTAAAAATCTATTAACTAGCACTTTGTACTTACTAGTGTAAAAATTGATGTTCTTATTATATCTTAAACTTTAAATATTACTTTTATGTTAATATTTGATATTAAATTCTAACTCTTTGAAAATTGATGTTACATTCCTTATATACAAGAGCTGTCCTGAAAGTATCCAGCCATGTAATATGAAAAATAGAGGCATTTATGGCTGGGTTTTTTCCGGACAGCCCTCGTATATTGATGCTTTGTATTAACTACATATTTGATTTCAGTAGAACAACCTTTGGCAATCTACTATCTACTGTATATTAGAATATAGTGATCTAAGTCCAGGTTCAACTGCTATAAATAATTAACGTATTCATAGGTATATTATGAAAATTACACCTTCCAGTTGTCAATGAACTAAGCTTTTATCCCCTTTATTACAGGAATCATGGGTAAAGAAGGAAGACAAGCTGCAAGAAACAGTGACTATGCAATAGCTAGATTTAAATTCCTCTCTAAATTGCTTTTTGTTCATGGTCATTTTTATTATATTAGAATAGCTACCCTTGTACAGTATTTTTTTTATAAGGTGAGTTTCATGGAGCTATTTTAGAATCAATTATTGACATATTAATTTGAGGTTTCAACATAAGGAAAGCTATTACCACACAAATTCTTAAAAATTATTTTTATAATTAAAAATAACAATTTAAGGAATATACTTTGATTACTGTGTCATAAATCTAATGTGTACTGACTGAAAGCAAAGCTAGGGGTGCAGGTGATAGAATTAACTGGAAAGAAATATAAGAACTTTGCACGTTAGATAAGTTCTCTAATTTGATTGTGGTGGTGGTTACAGGGGTATATAGATTTGTTAAAACACATAAAAATTTATACTTAAGATTGATAGGCAAATTGAAGTGAATTAATTTTATCTCTCTGATGTTATTTTGTCCTGAACCAGTAATAAGTTTTAATTTAACTTCATTACGATGGTTTCAAGCAGAGGTTCTTTTTTTTTTCTTTTTCTTTTGGGGGGGGGCGGGGGATGCCATTAAGAAAGCGGCAAGGAGGACCAAACATTGGGAAAGAATAGGAAGGGATTTGATTGCCACAGAGTTGGAATATGCATGGGAAAGGATGCTGGGGCTGGATAAGTGCAGTGATTTTAACTTTGGGGGAAAGAACACCTTGGAATACAGGTCAGAAGTTAAAGTGAGAGGGGCCTTATCAAAATACTTAGGCTAATAAAAGCTATAGTATCAGAAGAGCACCTGCTACTTTCTCATTTGATATTCCTGTACCATTACTGGTTCTTCACAATCCCAGTCAAGCAGAAGTTTAACTTAATCTTTTTTGTTCCATGAATGACAATCTGGTAGACTAGTGAGATGTATGAACTGGTCAGTATAGGGCTTTTAGATGTATAAAATAAAATACGTTAAGGTTACAAGGAAACTAATTATATTGAAGTACTATTCTGGGGGAAAGTAGAGTTCTGTGGAGGTCATGTTAAGAGCCCCTAAGTACTAAGACATTTAATACACTGGAGTGTCCTTATATTGCATATGTACCTATAATTGATAGCTACAAACCAATGAAAGAACACAGATTACTTATTGCTAATGAATAGTGATGGCAGTTTTCTTCTAGCTTATTATACCAGTTGAGACATAAGTGTATTGAAATGAAAGGTGTTTCGATAGTTCCATTTGTTTTTTAAAATATTTTGGCATTTTTAAAGCTATTACAACCCTAAAGTTTAAGTAACCTTACTTAATTGTACTGTATATGAAAAGTATTGAATAATAGTTGGAAGGTGTAAATTCAAAATTATGGTTTTGCTTGGCAATGAATGATAGTAGTTAGTGGTACTTTATTCTGACATTTGCAGTGCTGCTTAGAATACTTTTAGATGTTTTTTAATAAAATGGGGACTCTGTTTTCTCATTTTATATGGACAAGATCTACTTTCCATATCATCTGAGATTGTGTTTCTAGATTCTTTAATAGCCATTTTTAGAAATTTTCTCTTTTAGGCATGAATACTATCTTAATTCCATCTAATTTTGTTTTTCAGAATGTGTGCTTTATCACACCCCAATTTTTATATCAGTTTTACTGTTTGTTTTCTCAGCAAGTAAGTAAATAGAAGCTTTTGTTTTATCCTTTTAGAATAAAGATATGTATCTTCAGTCTTTGATAGATACTTAGAGGGACTTTTCGATTTTTCCTAGTCCTCCTGATAACCAGATAAAACTTTTCTAATTAGTGTAATGAATCAGTATAACATTCATAATATTTATTTTCAGTTTGGAGTGTTAAGACCAAAATATATTTCTTCTGGATGTTTTATTTAAAAATAGGATATGTTAACTCTTAATAGCTTAAGAGAATTTTGGTAACTTTTTTAAATTTAGTATAATGCTTATAAAATCCAAATCAAGTCAGGCCAGGTAACTGTCAGGGTATTACCTTGTTTTGTTTTTTTGGGGGTTTTTTTTGCTTGCAGATTTTTTGTAGTTTTAGAAGGAACTTGGTAATTGATTTCAGAGATGATCTACAGGTATCATCTCAAAAGCTAACTCTGAAAGATTGATAGAGGCCACCAAGAGTGCTGTATTGAAAAGGGTTCTGAAGCTAAAGGCTCAGAGGGAAAGCCCTGTGTAATTGGTGAACAGTAGCTGTAATGAGCACATGCATGATGGTGGCTCTTTGATTGTATTCATGTCACTATTTATCATTCCTGTCTACTCTGTCTTACTTTATAGAAGAGTAACTTGAAACAGACAGATATTAAATAACTTGCCCAAGATCACATAGCTAAGTTAATAATTAAACTATACTTGTGCCTACTGCTTTTGACTAATTGAGAACCCTTTTCACATACCATACCATTCATCTCTAATTGATTAATACCATTGTTCGAATTTATGGAAATAACAAGAGCTTACTTATCTTAGGTTTTCTTAAGACTTTATCCTTCACCATTGTTTTCTCTTCTCTTTACAATCTCTAAGTTCCAAATATCTGCTTAAGCATCGATTGTCAATAATCATGTTTGTTGTAAGAGCATATGACAAGGAGAACTAACCTATTTGATTAAGTTTTTAGGGAGTTTATAATTAGAAAGTATTAATCACAATAAAAACAGTATGTGAAGCATATGCAAAGTGCTTAGCAATTAGTTCCAACAGTAAGTAGCACTTATGACTATTTAGAAGAGAACGCTATCTTCAAGAACTTGGACCAATGTTTAAAGTTTCGTGGGTCATGCCTTAAAGAAAGTGTAGGACTTAAATGGGAAGACAAAGCCATGAAAGCAAAACTATATGTGTAGCATATCAAAGGAATAGTTAAGAAACCTAGGGTGCATGTAAGAGAATTATGTAAAATTACCTCACAGTGACCAAATTGTGGAAACTCTTAAAATACAAGTCCAATTCACTGTAATTCCAGAATTTCTTGACATAAAATATTTCAAGTCCCACAAGAAATATAAATCTAAGAACATTATGCCTATGTTTATGTAAGAAACAATTAGAATTATTAAAATGAGTTTTTGTATAAATTGAAAAAATCTATAATATTCATGCTTAGTTTTAATATGCTTTTTTATATGCATAAGTATACTACTAATATATGTTAGAATCTCAAATTTTCTATTAATTTCTCTTTCTAGACACTGTATGACAGCGTGTATTTGACTTTATACAATATTTGTTTTACTTCCCTACCTATTCTGATATATAGTCTACTAGAACAGCACGTAGACCCTCATGTATTACAGAACAAGCCTACCCTCTATCGGTAAGTATTTTGCAGTGTTAGATGTCCATAACATTTCTGATTCCCAGTAGTATATTATATAGTTATCAATTTTTAAAAGTACTTTAAAAATAAACAAATATAGTAGGTAGTATATTTAGTGAGTAATATTTTACTAAGGAAAATGCTTTAGTTATCATATGGTTTATAATTGTTGAACACAATAATTTTTCCAGTGTTTTTAGGAGTGAACACTTTCATCATAGTAATGCATTGCCAGTTGTGTAGTTTGGATTTATTCTTGTAATACAGTAATACTCTATTTCATGTGCATAAAAGAAGTTATTCAGTAATTGCTTGTCTCTAGAGTTCCTAAAAATTTAGTATATATTTTAGCATTACCAAATTTATGACTAGTAATCAATGCACAATGTAGGGTTGAGGACATTAATTCCTGTCCCAAATCCCCTGGGTTATTCTTGCTTCCCCAGAACCACGGAATCACAGAGATGTAGAACTGTTCCTCAGGACTAGCTTATGATTTTCACATTAACCTGATCTCAGTTCTTCTAGAGGTGTTCAAGTATCCAGAAATGGCAGTAACTTACCTTGATCTCCCGGGGATATCAGGGACTGGGCTTGACCCAAGATTAAACAATAGCTATTGATTGACGTGAAGTGGTTTGGGAGCCTCGGTACTGAACCTAACTCAGATGACTCCACTAAAAAGAAGCAATTATGGCAGAGTTGACTAAGTGACAGCAGAATATAATACAGATAAATCAGCTTTTCACAATTAAACTGAAGTATTATACCTATATCATATTTATTAAATGAGAGAATGTATTTAACTATAAGCTGTTACACAGATGTATGATATTATAAGCGAGAGTCATAAATTTGGGTTTATTCTTTCTACAAACATTTTCAAACAATTTTAAAAATCCATCTTGTTTTTTAATTATCAAATTGTAATAATTATTTAGTAGGTAAATAATAAATGTGAGTCTTAATGTATTCCTTTCTCTCTCTCTCTCTTTTTAATTTACAGAGACATTAGTAAAAACCGTCAACTAAGCATTAAAACTTTTCTGTATTGGACCATCTTGGGTTTCAGTCATGCCTTTATTTTCTTTTTTGGATCCTATTTTCTAATGGGGAATGATATATCTCTGCTTGGAAATGGCCAGGTAAAATATGTAGTTTTTTAAAAATGTTTGTTAATTTGATTTCATTTGGTTTTTAATAACTTGTGTAAAAAATAAAAGTAAATTCAAATTAAATTATAAAAATGAAAATATTAAAATGCAATAATAAAAAGGTTTTCAACCCACATATAATAAAATTTTATACAAATGAAAATTAAAACAAAAAGGCAATGCAGTATAGTCTTACTATGGAACTCAGTGAACTAGGCAATTTTGCTAATCCCCACTGTAATCCTGTTGAAGAGATATTATCACCCACCTTTTTCAGATGAGAAATGAGGACTTAGGGTTTAGTGTTTTGCTTTTAATTGCATGATTGGGAGTGGGGTATGCTCAGGAAGTGTTATCGTACTCTTCAGTGCACACTAGCAATTCTGAATATTACTGCAAGAATGGCCATTTTTAGAAATGTGAAATTGGGAAAGAGTGCCACACAATATGTTGTTACTGTTTCCTACTTGGAGTGCTCGTGTCGAGAGGTTCTTGTCAGAATTAGGCCCCTTTCTAGGCTTAGCTAGATGGGTTTGGAAGTAACAGTGGTCCTATGGTGGACCAAAAATGCTTGCCATCTTTAGTTTCCCTTTTCCACTGACAGTACTCAAGTTTTGCAAAATATATTTGGAGACACAGAAATACAGAATTTGCAAATAAGATAATAATTATGTTTTACCTTTTCAACAAATATTTCTTGAGGACCAGACATTCCCATGAAATACAGTACTAGGCTCTCACTGTACGAGAGTAACTAACACATGTGGTCATGGAGCTTAGAGTCTTGTGAGGAAGACAGAAAATAATTAAGTAAAACAATAAAATGTATAAGTACAGTGAAGGAAATGGGTTTCAATTGTAGAGAGACTTGAATCATACAAATCCTTTTAGGATGTAGAGTAGAAATATACATATTGCTGCCACTTCACTTTTGAGGACATGTTTAGCCTGACTTGGACCAAAAAAATGAATCTAGCTTGTGTAGCATAAAGGTTACAGCACTTCACAAGTAATAACCACCTTTTATTGAGTTTTTCTCTATGCCAAGTGTATTACATATATCAGCTTATTAAATTGTAGTAACAACTCTGTGTGAGGAAAGTATCACCTATTGCTTTTGCATATTAGACAATTAACCTCATACAGGTTAAAAAACTTGCCTCAGGTCGCAAAGTAAGTAAATTATAAGAGTAGAATTGAAACTCAGATCTGTGTGCTTTCAAAACCTATGTGTTTAATCACTATCCAAAATTCCTTTGAGACAAGTTATTAGCCTGGTACCCTTCTACACAGTATTGCCATCCACTTGTGCAAGGGACCTTCAAACATGTAGATATATAAAGAAAGTAAATCACCTGTTGTCCTTCTACCCACATATAATTCTGTCATTTTAATAATTCCCTTTCATTCCTTTATGTTTTGCTATTTTCATTAACCTTATAACTTATACCCCCTTATTTCTCAATTATAACCTTATTATAATTATCCCCTTATAGCCTAAGTGATTTTTTTCATGTTAAAAATGCTTCAAAAATATTTTTCACAGTTGCATAATATTCTGTTATATCCTAAATTTAAGAATTCTCTTAATTTGAGAATTTAAATGTTTTGAGTTTTCAATGACTTTTTAAAATTAAATCTTGAGCATGCTTCATACAAAAGATAAAAATCTTAATGAAGAGCAAATTGTTGTTGGCCTTTAGTATGAAAGATTTTTCCTCTTTATCACCTATTACTTACTGGTTTTGGGGTTTTTTTTAAAACTCAAATTGAAAATCAAGCTTCTTCCCCTTTTAGCCCACTAGTTCTGCCTTTCAGATATATACCACTAGAAATTAGCTTACCACTCTTTGCCACCAATACTAGGTATAGTGGGAAAAGAAATGCACATTAGAATCCGTCAAATTGGATTCACATCTTGATTCCTGAAGTTACCATTTTAGTGATTTGGGGTGAATTCTTTTACTTCTCTAAGACTTATTTTCCTCACTTGCAAAATTAGGAGCATAATGCCTACCTTATAGGTTTGCTGTGAGGATTACAAGACATTATATGTAGAGCATTAGAGATATTACCTAGCATAGAGAAGTGCTCAATAAGTCTTGGCAGTATTAGCTGGTATTTTTATTATTAAATGATCATATTGAAGACCCTGTCCTACCCAATCCCATCTGATCTACTTCTCCCAGAAACTCTCTCCTCTTTAGCTGTGTGAGTTAAACTGTCCTTGCTGGCTGTCTTAGAACATGCTGTGCTTGACTTTAGTGCTGTTGCTACATTTTTTCTCTAGAGTGTTCTCGCTTCCTTTTCCCAAAACCTTTCTTACAACCATCTGTTTTTCAGGGCTGAGCCCACAGACCCATCTTTTTGCTCCAGGTCTTATGTTTCCCTGGACTCAAAATCTTTTTAGGTGTCTAATCCATGTCCCATTGTTCATTATTGGATGTATTGAATGCTTTCTACTTTCTAATAATTGTTCTTGTATGTCCAAGAAATGTACAAATAACTGAGGGCCTGGAGTAGAAAACATATTAGCGGGAAATACAAGGAAGAAGAGTGGCTGGAGGTAAAGATGAAGTCAGTGAAAACAAGTGATCCTGAGGTAGGAACAGGAGAAATAGTTGCAATAGTTTGGGGTTCAGGTAGGGCAGAACAGTTTGGGAGAAGTTAAGATTCTACCTCCATTTTTTGTATAAGCAGTATCATGAGTGTTATAGGTATTAATTAATTTTCAACAAATATTTTTGAAGTGTTCCCTCATTTTTAATTTTTCTTTAACTTAGGAAAGAACTATTCATTCTTCATATATTTCTCTTATAACTTTTTAATAGGTCTTCCTTTCCCTTAGTAAAATATCAGAATACTGATATATTTTCTCTGAAATTTAGAAAGACTGCAAGAATGGGTATGACACGTCTGAGTACCTGTTTGTGTGTGTGTCTAAAAACTGCACTCCTGTTGGCAAATCTTTACCTTTAGATAAAGATGATCTTTACCTTCTTTACCATAAAAAAGATATTCCTTTATTGTTACTCCTTAAGATGTTGCCAGAGAACAAGAATATATTGAGGACTGACCTAAGTGGCTAATTTTTTAATTTTTTGTTTTTAAAATTGCCTATCTTTGTGCAGGCTTAAAATAGTCACAGTATTTGGAATATGAATTAAAAACTGGGGCTTATTTTACAATACATCAGTATGTTATCACAAACATTTATCAAAAAGTGACAGATTAGTAATTTGCTGAATATAGTGTTTGGGTAATCTTTTTATTTTTCAAAGTTAAAAATGAGCTTAACATAAAACTTTAAATTATGTCAATAATCCAACAAGATCAATTTTTTTGAATTGATGTTTTTAAACAGGCTTCGTAGAAAAGTACAATCACCATTTCTTTATTAATAGAATTTTGAAAAAGGTAAAATTGTTACAAAGTATTTGTTTGTTAGATATTTTGACATAACTTTAAAAAAATTTAAGTTCTCAATAATAGAAAAACTGACTTCCGTGAAATCAGTTTTTTTAAAACAGCTTGATTGAGGTATAATTGATACATACTAGACTCACACATATTTAAAATACACAATTTAATACTTGATTGCCAAAACTTCTTCATCTTGCAAAACCGAAACTCTGTACCCATTAAACAATTCATTTTCCCTTCTTCCGAGCCCTGGCAATTATCATTCTACTTTCTGTTTCTATGAATTTGACTACTCATGAAATCGTTTCCTTTTTAAAGCTAAATAATTGGGAGGTAAACACCAATAAAGAATGTTATTAAGTATATTAATAATTAGGTGCTAAAAACAGATGACTGTGTTTTTTTAAAAAAAAGAAGAATTTATCTGCTTTATTGATCTTTACAGAAGATTAAGTCATCTCGGAACACAGTTGTTTTAAGAATGTTGCTGTTCTCGGAAATATTTTTGGAAATAGCCTGTGTAGCCTTTCTGAGATCTCAGTGAGGAGACTTTCTCAGGGAAAAAGCTGTTTAAAATTATAGATAAGGCAAGAAGGTGACAGGAAAATGTGAGAGGAACAACTCAGATTAGGAACTCACCTCCAGTTAAAGCAGGCTGCCACAGAATGCATGGCAAAGGCAGCCTGGCTTGTGTAAGACTATATTAGAAGAGTAAAAACATTATAATGAAGGAAACAGAAAGGAGGGGATTGTACTCATACGGTGAGAGTAGGAAACTAAGATGATATGGGGAGGAAGATGCTTGGAGAATAGTTTCAGAGGTAGCTGAGTTCCCATCCCAACATCCATGACGTTCTACTTCTCAGTCGTTTCACCCAGAAGCTTCAGAAGAAAAAGAAGACAAAGAAAGAAAATCCTTTGCTAACTCAGACACTAATGTCTATTCCACTCATTTTCAGTAGCCTGGTGTGAAAATTACAAACTAGATAACTACTTTTAAAAATAAGCCTCTGCCCTGATAAGGGTTTTTTAAATTTCTTCATTTTATTTTTTTACTGACTGACATATACAGGAACTCAAAGGAAAACTTCTACCATTAATGATTTTTTTCTCTTTATGGAATTATACCTAGTTTGAAAAACTAAAATAATTGAAATTCAAAAACTACAGAATTGAGGAGGAAAAAAGGGAAAAGCTATTAGAGTATTCTAATTCCAGGTAGACTTCTCCAGTAGAGATGTTAGAATTGTCAGACCCTCGGTACCATTCTAAAATACATATTTACACTATTCTGCCACTTTAAAAATTAAATGAGAAAAAAGGATTAAGGTTGAAAAGGTAATTCTTTACTCCTTCATCAAGCCTTCTAGGTTTGGACCATTTGCCAGATTAGTTGGGGGGAAATAATTAGGAACACAAAGTAGACTAAAGAGATGAAATTTCACGTAATTTTCAGAGAAGGAAACGTAAGCCTTTTTGTAGTGCTTACTACTTTTTTTTCCTTAAAATTTTAATTTCTCCCCTTATTTCCTATCCTTAATTAATTTCTCTTTCATTCTATACATGTCACCAGCTGCTGAGATCTAATCATCAAATGTTAAGATCTCTTGTTAAGACTACAAGTATATTATTTCATGTCTGTTCCACAGACCACGGAGAATACAGAATCCTTATTTCAATTCATGTAATTAGCCACTGTAATTACCAAACAGGTCATTCAAGAACATACATGCAATTCCTATAAATAGGTACAGATTTCTTTTAATAAAAGGTTATATGATTAAAGTACCTTGGATTATTTAATTTTTTTATAGAATTTTACTATATGTTCACTTATTCATGACACACATTTAAACACTAATATTATTCCAGGCAATTAATAGGAAATGAAATTTAGTATACATTAGATGAACACAGAAAAAATATACTTTATAATACCAGCCAACAATTTGTCAAATGTTTAAAATCTATAATAAAAACAATTTATACTGTGAACTGAACAATTGATTAATTCTAGGGAAGGTATTTCTTTTATAGATCAATATACAGTTAATTAATACAGAAAAAGTTTTCATCTTTTGTTTATTCTTAAATCTCTTCTTGTCTAACCTAGGACTTGACTTCTGCAATTATCCTCTTTCATTATCAATCTGTCATCCTCTGTTGGATCAAATGGATTATCATGCAAACATCTATCTTCTAATAAAAACCATAGTTCCCTGACCCATAAACTGCTCTGGTTACATTTTTCTATGTATCGTTAGAGCAGAATTTGAAGAAGTTATATTTTTTCATTGTTTCTACTTCCTGGCCTCCCTTGAATGTACTCCTATGGGGCTTTTGCCCCCAGAATTCCCATCAAAACCATTTTCTTTACAGATACCAGCTAAATTTAAGACCATGTTTAAGTCCTTAACAAACTTGACCAATAGGCACCATTTATGAAGCCCATTGCCTGCCACATCTTCTTTTAGCTTCTGTAATTTTGGTTTCCTTAACCAACTGTTCCTTTTCAGTCCTCTCTTTCAACCCTCAGAATCAGGGTTTCTCAACCTCTGCACTAATGACAATTTGAACCAGATCATTTTGTTGTGGGGTTTCATCCTGTGAATAGTAGAGTGTTTAGCAGCATGCCTATCCTCTCCCCACTACATACCAGTAGCACACACGCATACATCCCCAGTTGTTATATGATAACCAAGAATATCTTTAGATGGAGCCAAATGTTCCCTGAGAGGTAAAATTGCCCACTTTTAAAACCACTCCTCTAAATGGATCAGTGGCATAGAGCTCAGTGCTGTGCCATCTTTTCTTAGTCTGTACAGAGGGTGAACTCATCCTTCCCATGGTTTAAATACTGCTTATGTGCTGAAAACTCCCAGATTGACATCTCTGCCAATTTCTCCTCAGATTCAAATAAATACCTACCTTCTCCAACAAGTCCCATAGGAATATCATTATAGCTAAATGATTTTTTTATTGCTTCGGCAAACCTGTTTCCCTTCTAATTCTCCCTATATTAATAAATGGGACCACCTTTTACCCAACTGCTCAGTCAAAAGTCTAGGATTTCACTTCTCTCACAACTGAAATACAATCACATTGGTTCTGATGTTGCACATATCCTGAGTTTTTCCATTTCTCTCCTCCACGAATTTCAGATCATCACCATCATACCAACTTCCTCCTTCCTGCTCCTGCTCTTCTGTCCTTTTCCTTCCCACTGTCTGTTCTTCACACCGCAGCCCACGGAATCTTTTAAAAATGAAAATATCATTTCTAATGATCTGCTCAAAATCAAGCATCTTACTACAGTATAAGCCATACTGATTTTCTTATTACTTGAACAGACCATTTTGCTCCTGCCTTAGGACCTCTGCACTTGCTGTTTCTCTGCTTGGATTTTTTTCCTCTCACAAGACCATATGACTGACTCCATTATTCATTCAAATATGCTGAAACATCACCAGCTCAAGTCGGTCTTTCTGGCCCACTCCCCTAAAATGCCATCTCCCTTACCTTGCATCACTTCCTGACCCCTTAACTCTATATTAACTATTCGTCATAGCACTAATCTTTACCTGAAGGTATATGTATTTTAGGTTTATTTGATTATCTGTCTCCACCACTGTGTGTAAGCTCCATGAGGTCAGCCACTTTATTTTATCACTGCTTTATTCCCAAGGCGTGGAACGGTACTTAGCATATAGTAGATTCTCAGTTACTATTTGTTGAGTATATAAGTGAATAATGAATGATTCTTTTTAATTTTGAATATAAGCTTAACTTTATTAAATAATTAGATAACAAATTCAGTTATTAGAGAATAAATTATCCAGAAAACAGGCAGCTAGTGATAGAAAGTGTTTTGAGCAACTGTCTCTTCTGAGCAGGGGCAGTCGGGTTTAGTAGAGTCTAAACTATACACATTTTGGCAGGCCCTCTTTAAGGGGAAAAAATATACAATTATAAATACAAACTTAAGTATACATAAAAATAACTGAGTGACATAAATAGGTCCTCCTTAACCCAAGACAGTGTAGTAAGCCCAACTCACCTTCTCTTTAGCCAGATCCCAAAAATGCACTCTGCCACCACTTTACCATCTAGCTCAAGGGGAAGTCAGAATGGAAAGAAATTGCAGTCTTAACTGATTGACTGAAGGTGAAATACACTTTTGCTAATTTTACAACAAAAATACATAAATGTGTTTCTACAGCTTCCTCGAGTGGTTTTAAAAGTGGGTGATTTTTGTCTCCCAGGGGACAAACATTTGGCTGCCTCTAAAGACATTTTTGTTTGTCATAACAGGAGGTGCATGTGTGTGTGTCCTCCTGGAACACAAGAGGGAGCCCAGATCTCTCTGCTCCTTAGAAAGACACCACGTAAATAGTCCCAGCCTGGGTCCACTAAAACCAGATCCTGGGGGATAGGTGTGCAGTTGTTAACCACTTCCAGGCACAGGCTCCCTGGCTGCATCAAATATCTGTCCCCATAGCCTTAAAAGAAGAGACTGGCACTTCTTCCAGAGCCGAGTTAAGTGAAACCGATTTTCAGTATTTCTAGGTCATTTCTAGAGATAATAAAAGTAGGAAAATGAGGGGTTTAATATGACATTTCCATTCTTTTCCTCTTGACTAATTTCCCAAATACACTCAATAAAGGAGTATTGTTTTATTGTTGATGATAATTAATTGATTGATTATTTTTTATATACCAGGCACCCTGTCCTTTTTTGTATACCCTAATTCTTCTAAAAATTTATAAGGTTTTTCCTCATTTTACCTATGAAAATGTGAGATGACAGAGAGGCTAAGTAACTTGTCAAGTAAATGCTAATTGTTAGATCAGTAATAAAATGGAAACTTTTAAATTTTTAAACCAATGGTAAAGACTGTGACTACTTTATAAACTAAATTGACATGAATTTCTGGTTGTAGTCTTACTTGTGGAACTTAAATCATGATATTCTTTGGGGATTCTACATTTTTAATAAACTGTAAGTTTTTGCTCTAATCTGACTGACACTAACTGCATTTTTATAAGGAATCTATTGAGGAGAAATTCCACTGGCCGTTTTCTTTCCTTTCAGTATTAGTTTTGTGTGTAATTTTGTTTTTCCTGCTCTGCCTGTGCTGTGGCAGGTTATTGGCTATAATTTAGGTTGGAGTGGTTTCAGAAAACAATTGTGATTGAACAGGGTTTTGTTACCATTTTTCCTGTGTGGCAGGAATAAAACAGTTATATAATTCTAACTAAAAACACATGTGCCACACAATTCTAAACCCATCTTTGGATTTCTCGTCTGATAATGTTATTCAACCAATCATTTTATATAATAACATAATAAAGTTTTTTTTGCATTACATCTGATTTAGCATCATGGTAACATAATGAAATAATGGTTTGTTCTTTCTGTTAAGATGTTTGGAAACTGGACATTTGGCACCTTGGTCTTCACAGTCATGTTTATTACAGTAACAATAAAGGTATTGTATGGAAATTAGACACATGGACACATTTTTGCATCTGTATAATTCATAAATCTCTTCATTTCCTTAGTCATAAAATTTCACTGATTGTTACTTAGTAATTCATTTTCATTTCTGTTAAAAATCTTTTTTAAGTTCATTATGTTGGAAAGTCTGCTGATTTTTATGGTCCAGTAATGGTTAACCCCACAATACTCATCTCTGAAGTTCTGCTTCTCTGTTTGTAATGTAAGGTAACACAATTGTTTTAGGCAATAGAGTTGAGAATAAAGTACTCATGAAATTTCAATGCTGTTTCCTCACAGAAGAAAAATAATATAAACTTGAAAGAGTTCCATTTCATATGAGGATCTTTGCGTTAATATTTTATCTTCTAAGAGTTTTTGCTATTGGAACCTTAGTCACTTAGAATTAATACGTTTTATTCATGAGTTTATATGGGAGGTTAAAGTGAACATTATTTTATATTAAGGACTTTTTTTTTTTTTTTAGATGGCTTTGGAAACTCATTTTTGGACCTGGATCAACCATCTTGTTACCTGGGGATCTATTATATTTTATTTTGTATTTTCTTTGTTTTATGGAGGGATTCTCTGGTGAGTGACTATATTGTATTTTAATTATATTGATTCAACTCTAATAAATACTGTTTGTGATAGAAATAATTTTGAGATACTATCCTGATAATAAATTGACTTCTTTCAGTTGATCTTACTGATAATGGAGTTAAAAGGAAACTAACCATTACAGAATACTTAATACATTCTAGGCATTTTATCTAAGATATTACATTGATTCCTCACAATAATCTATTATCCCCATTTTTGCTATATAGAAACTGAGCCCCAAGGTCAAAAAGAATAAAGCTAGGATTTAAACCCCAATTGTTTTACTCCACAATTAATGTTCTTTACACTAAGTATATTACCTCTAAATTACTTATTAATGTACCTAGTAAAATAAGTGATATTGAGCCATTAAATTTTCATGAATGAGTTAACTTCACTGTCAAAATTAAATAGTATGCTTCATCTTCATTGGTAAAATCTGATATTCGGTTACTCTGATATTCAGCTATTGTGGTAGATTAAAAATTAATGCCTCTCCTAAGATTCTTTCATAAGTGATGGACCACTAAAGGCTGTCATATGGAGAATTAGAAAATGTTTGGCCTGTCATTTGGAGAATTTTTATTATATTTTCCAGCTGTGCCTTTTATTCCTGTATTAGGCAAAAAATTATAGAAGGTAGGCAAAAAAAGTTGGATTAGCTAAATAATTAACTTCCATTTAGTGTCATTAAAGGATAGTCTAACGAATGTTTGTTTTTAATGCTTTTTATTTTTCGTTTTGTTATGTATTCTTTTGAAGGGATATATACCAAAACCCAAAAAGAGTATCTTGACAATACCTACTACAATGTAGAACTAGTTTTTGTATGTTTCTTTTAAAGTATATTTGTAAAGAAGAGCCCCTAAGTTAGAGCTTTTAAACCTAAGATTTGGGTAATCAGTCTTTTAGTTGCTTAGTAGCAAGTATTATGTTACATACTTTTTTCTTGTTTTTCTTGGTTTCTTAAGTCTGTATTACTGACATAATTCTTTTGATATCCTATCACTAAGATAGAGTTAACCTAGTCAACTGCTTGCCACTTTCCTAATAATAAAACTGTAGTTGTCATTGGAAGGTATTAAATTGAATTTTATTTTTAACAATTCAAGTCTTATCTTGTTTTATTGTTAATTAAATTATACTGATGGCAAATTTTGAACATTATCCCGAACTTGAAGTCCAAGTTAAAATTGTTAACTAAGTATAGTGGATTTACATGATTATCTTGATTTAAGTAACTAGCTTACCAGTTTCTACTTGTATTAAACCCTCTTTCTTTCTTTCTTTGCAGGCCATTTTTGGGCTCCCAGAATATGTACTTTGTATTTTTTCAGCTCCTATCAAGTGGTTCTGTTTGGTTTGCCATAATCCTCATGGTTGTTACATGTCTGTTTCTTGATATTGTGAAAAAAGTATTTGACAGACAGCTCCATCCTACAAATACTGAAAAGGCACAGGTAATCATTTTCTATATATAATACCTTTTATTTTGGGGTCTTGAACAATGAACAGCTGTCATTATAACTTATTTATATGAGAAAATAGGAAATTATCTCTTCCTGTTTCAAGCATTTGGCAATATATTGTTAAATCTGATCTTTTTAAAGTTGTTTTTTATTGTTTCTGTTAATTTTATGACTCCTGAAAAATTATAACATTTTAAGTTACATTTTGTTATTAATAAAACTTTAGGTTTTTAAATATAAAACTATTATGTCCACATAACAGTAGTAAATATGTTTTAAATAGTATTGTCACAGCAGTCTGTCATATATAATTGGGATATATATCCATGTCTTCAGAAACATTAGAATTTGACTAATACTTTTTTCAGGTTATATTGTTTTCAACAAGAGTATGAAATACATTCTTTTCTTTTTGAAAATACATTCTTTAACCTAAATAGTTTTAAAGAATGAATTTTTAAAAAATACATTCTCTCACTGAACACTTGTTAAAAATATTATGCTACAGCAAATTTTAACAGCATGTTTAAGAATACGGCCTTTAAGTCCTGATAGTTCTCTAGTCCAAAACACAAATCTATCACTTGGTAAGTCTGTGACTTTTAAGTCTCAGTATCTACATGGATAAAATTGTCATAGAAATGTCTATTTCATTACTTTTGTAATGAGGATTAAATAAAATAATGTCCAAACACGTAATAGATGCTCAACATATGGTAGCTGTATAGTTAAGTGTGCCCTCTTTGTATATTTAACATGTACATGAACTAGAGGTCTATCTTAATTTGTCTTATAAACTATTCCATAGCATTGAATATGTATCCTCAAGAATACATTCTAATTAACTTGTATTCCCTGGTAAACACTGCATTTATTATCATTTAGCCTAGGTTGAGATTTTTTTCCGCATGTTTACTACATGCCAAGCAAATTTTGTTTAAATTTCGGAGATTTAGTTGCATATTCTACAAATAGAAAAGTGCTCCTTAAGTAGTGATTTGAATTAAGCTTCCTAGATAGTATATTGGTTTTAATTTCTATCGATGATATCAACGTTTCTTTAGCAGTTATTTGCTTTGGCAACTCAATCCTAACCAAAGCCTGACAAATTTAATTCAAATACTGTTTTAACTTTCCTAAGCCTCAATGTCCTTCTCTGTAAAATTAGGATAATAATTACTACCTTACATGATAGAGATAATGAATTTAAAGCGCCTAACCCTGCTCTTCCCGCCATCTTTCTGTGCTGCCATAATGGTGTGTGTGAATGTCCTGACCAATGCTCTCAAGAGCATCACCAATGCCAAAAAGAGAGGCAAATGCCAGGTTCTTAGCAGGCCATGCTCCAAAGTCATCTGGTTCTAACTGTGGTGATGAAGCATGTTTACATGGGTGAATTTGAAATCATTGATGATCACAGAACTGGGAAAATTGTTGTGAATCTCATAGGCAGGTGAAACATATGTGGAGTGATCAGTCCAGATTTGATATATAGCTCTAGAGATCTAGAAATGTGGCAGAACAACCTGCTTTCATGCCGCCAGTTTGGTTTCATTGTACTGACATCAGCAGGCAGCACAGACCTTGCAGAAGCAAGATGAAAACACCCAGGAAGGAAAATCTTGGGATTCTTTTTCTAGGGATGTAATAATGTATATGCAAATAAAATACCTCAACGGAGAAAAATCAATCAATCCAACAAGTGTGCACGTGCTCATGCATCTAATCCTAGGCCTTTATGTAGTAAGTCCTCAGTGAAAACATTGTGAGGATGATGAAGATGTTCTCTAATACAGATCTTCAAATGGGCCTGAAAAATTTTGCATAATCAGTTATTCTGTCTACCTATGCATATATTTATATCAGTATGGAAAAACTTTTTCACTGTGCAATATACTAAAATATATATCAGAAAGTTTTACTTATCTTTTAATCTTCAGAGTTAAATATTTACAGTAACAATACTAATTTTAATACATTGTTTATTACACTTTTTCTAGACCTTTATGGAGAATACATACTCCCTCTCTCGGCCTATATAAAGTTATATTTCACCAAACTATATTAATGGCATTCTTTATAAAAATACATAATCAGATTAATTTACATTTAACTTTAGAAATTCTACATTAGGTTATGCATTTGAAAACTTACATATTTTCATAGAGGCTACTTAATAAAACGTGATAATTAGTTCTTGTTACCATTTCTATAGCCTCTTTCTAAAGGACTACACAGGAAATATTTGCTACCTTAAGGTGGAGCCTTAGACAAGAAAAGGTTTGGAAGTTCTTTATATATATTTTGGTTCTTTTAACATAGGTTAAAATTGATTAAAAATGGAATGTGCAGTAAGTCAATCGTTTTATCTCTGCAAGAGCTGATATAATCTCCCCTTTTGCCACACTAAATTTACTTTTAAATGACTTCACAAATGTTCTACTGTGATCTAGTTCAAAGAGGAAATCTCTACTTCTATTCAGGAATCTTCTGGCCTGCTAGGGTTTTTATTTTGTTTTTGTTTTGTTTTTTTGCTTAAATAGTATATGGTCATTCAAATTCTGTGTGTGACATTATTCCTTTGGTACAGGCTGTAATCTTTATTATTTGAGCCTTACACTGTCACCTCTGATTTTTTTTTTTTTTTAGCTTCCCCCCCTCCTCTCCCACCCGCTCCCCTTTCTCCCCTCCCTAATCACCTCTGATTTTAAATGATAAAGAAATGTTTAAAAAGTTGCCAGCTACTTAATTGCTTACCAAAAGTAGGAAGAAACATTATATCAAAAGAAGGGTTGTTAGTATTTATTTTGAACTTTGTTTTTCTCCAAAATAACTGTGTGGTGGTAAGAGTGAAGAAAGCCAACAGCCTACAAATGTTAGTCATGTATGTGTACCATGTATATTTCCTACTCTTACAGGAACAGATGTGTTTTTATAAAACTTGTCCTGTGTCTGTCTCTCAGGTGATGAATACAGCTCACTGACTTGTATGTCCCATTCCTTTTCTGTCCATTTATAGATGTACTCCAACACAGTTGCTTTAAGTGACGAATTCATCGCACTGCAGCCATTGTCGAGGGCAAGGAATCAGCTGAGCAAACTTAGGTAGAGTAGGAGTAGTTAACCTTGTAAACTTCTGCATGCTAAAGGTCAATTAAATAATATTTAAAAGATGGGCAGAGGCATGAATTAAGAGTGGAGCATTTTTTTGTTAGCACAGCTCTGTCTCTAATTTGACCTTTATTAATATGTATGTTAAAACCTTTTTTAAAAATCCATGTCTTCTTTGAGAAGAAAATTCAGATGAAAATTCAGCATGATAATAGGACAGATCTGTACCTTGTTATATATTTTACACCTTTACTACCTTTTGTAGCACAATTCTAATGCTTCTGCTTGTCATATTGTTAATATTGAAAAATGCTCCTGCATGTTGAGTAATTTAAGCTACAGAAATTCATAAAACTTGAAGTTTTAAGTTTCAGTTACTTAAAAGTGAGATTTGCCCATTTTTTATCTTGCCTTAATCTGTGTTGTAAATACATGTGCATATTTGTCTTTGTGCATTGTAATGGCTGCTAAAGCATTTCATAACCTTGCTACTATTTAGTGCATCTAAAAATGAACACTATATTTTGTATATGCCTTTAATCTTCACAGACAGATTATTTCGGTCATTTACCACAAAAAATAACCAGTAGTTTAGAGATGTTTTTTGGTGGAAGAGAATGAAAGCTTAAATCCTAGAATTTTTTATACTTAGATACCAAAACTATATAGCATTAACTTTAACTCCAGTCAAGTCTGAAGAGAAAAAGTCATATAACTAAAATTTAGTTTTTAGTTTTGGCACGCTTCAGTTTCTCATCCTGTCAGTATCTTGAGGATTCTTAATTATTATAGGGTCCAACAGAAGTAACACTCTCTTTTATGAGCTGGTAATTATACCAAATCTTTTATTACATAACTATAAGCATGTAATTCTGTAATGTAATTATATTTTAACTACTTAAAAAGCGGCAGTACTTCTATATTTTTTTAAATTCTTTTTTATTCTAAAGGTTTCTAGTCTCTACATTCATTTAATCAATTAAATGGCATTGACAAAGCACCACTTAACCTGTTATGTAACTGTGAATTCATAATTTCAGGCTATTCTAAAGTTTTTCCAAACCTTTCGATTTTATTATTTTTATTAGCTTCAAGATTTTTGAGATGTTGTACTTTGAATTACAATGGTGTTATAATTGTAGATGGATATACAAATGCATAGTTAAGTGATAGTCAACTAAATTTTATGTTTAAAACAAGAACGAAAATTAAAACAAACATGAACATTTGTCTTCACCTTTGGTTGAGCCAAATATGTGTATCACATTTTATCTGTATATGCCTTTTTGAAAAGAGTAGATATTCATCACATTTTTGAACATGTAATTATTTAACTCTAAGGCAATAGGAGAGCTCATTGTTTAAAGAATCACTCTGACAAAGTCTTTTGTCAAGTGACGATAGCTTTTGCATTGAGAATAATCTTAATATTTTAATGAAATCTTAGTTTTATGCATCATGGTGGCTTAAATCAAGCCACAGAAAAGAATGAGGTAAGGAGATCATAAATTAGAGATCCCAGGCTCCATAATAATATAACAAAGCAGTAAGCTTAACTTTTCGTCTGTGAAAGGACAGTGAGAGCAGGATGTATTTGTCAGGTAGCCTTTGCTGCAAGCCTGTCTCCAGTCAGGTGGTATAACAAAGGAAGAAGCCTCTTGGGGAGACAGCCGGCCTGAATGCTAGTGCTGCCTTTGGCATTGCTCCCTGTAATGTCCCAATCATATGACTTCACCTGTCTGAGCCTATGGGTTCTTCACCTATCAAATGACCATTTTATATACCGGGATCTATTTACTTAACTGTTAGCATCAGAGAAAAACAAAAAGAAGAAATAGTGTGCTCAAGCAAAGGCCAGGCAGATACACCGTTGCTTAATTGAGCAGTGGGTGAGCATTTGCTGAGAGCTTCAATGGAGAACAAGTTCGCACATACGTCTGTGTTTACAGAGAGGAAAACTGTACAGATAGCAAATATCTTTAAGAGCTTTCAAATCTTTAATCAGGTTCTTTGTAAGAACCATTAACATAAAACTATTAACAATTTTCACTTGAATAAAAGGAAACTCATTTTGAGTATTTTCCCCTCCCCTGTATTATAGGCAAAGCTATAGTAATAAGCTATCTTTACATAAACTTACTGTACTCCTGAAACCAAGAAATTCTACTAATCTTTTATATATGTAACAAATTTACCATAGTATTTTTTTTTTCATAGAAATAACTATTGGCCAGTCCTAAGACTGAAAAAGTACATAGAAATGAGGAAAAATATTTTTATTTATTGAAGTCATCATTTTTATAATTTAAGAAAGGTTAAATTTAGCTTGGCTATGGGCATATATTCTTGGAAGGTCTCTAATATAAATATAGAAAAACTAAAGAATAGAAATTTGTATAAATTAGTTAACACTCACTAAAATATATATTTCAAATTAAGGATTAAGTTCATTTTGTTAAATCAAGTCAAGCTCCCTTTAACTAAACCCTTTGTGTAACATTTGAAAGCCATGTGGTTGACTTGTCTAGTATGCTGGAGTCCAGTTAGAGTAGTCTTCTCAGAAGGGAGCATGAGAGGTGCAAAATGGGACTTACCTTTGCAATAAGAACCTTAAATCTTGGTGGCAAGGCATTTGTTTAATAGAAGAAATTTAATTGTTTTTGAAGGAAACCTGGTTTTAATTTAAATGTGTGTGCTAGAAAATCGTGGCTTTGTGTGCTTTGTTGTATGCCCCTTAAGAAGCTGCTATTAGCTCTTTTTTGTGACAGTAAATGAATGTAGTGGTGTGTGAACATTCATTTGTGCCTCATAGATTGTGGACCCTACCTAGCTGTTTTGATTCTAAACCTATATACAGTGAGCATATTGTTCTGTAATATGAGACTTGTTGCTTTTCTGTCCTTCCAGATGGAAGAAGATAAGGGTTCAGTCAGCTCAGCATATGAATTTGCTGAAAGCAAGCACAGAGGGGAGGACAGTAGGCACCTGCTAGCTGAGGCTTGCAGTCAGCAGAACAGTACTTGCGTGCACTAGGTAGTACTGCGCTGGACCTTCCTGGGAACCTGTCTGCTAAGTTCTCATGTTTGGGGCATGCTGGGGGAGAACTGGCCTTACTTTACTAATTCCTTCACTGTTTCTCATATGTTGTTTTTGTTTACTTGTTTCCTTTTTTGTGATCTTTACTTTTTGTTCTGTATCCATTCTGAATATTAATCTTCCTGTGGAGTTACAGTGTTAAATCATACTTCATCTCAAATTCTAACCTAGAAAGGTATTCTCACAACCTATTGTCTTATAGTCAAAAAATTCTTTCTTGTTATTAGTACTTCTTTTGAAGATATATCATGCAATTTCTATTATTTCTGAAATCAGTTTCCCACATCAAGTTATAGTTATATATCATTTTACACATCTTGATTTAGTTAGACACTGATTTACTTATCTGAGTCTCCCTCTTGAGTCGAGTGATCACATGAATACGTGGTTAGGCTTGGTGCTGAATAATTTTCTGTTGACTGATACTTACCAAACTCTCCATTCTTTTCATAAGTTTTCATAATTATAGCTCTGTAAGAAAAAAAAGGTATGAATTGATGAGGACTTGAATAAACCCTAACAACCACTTCTAGACCTAATTGGGATATGCAAAATATTTTGATTGGTATTTATTATGGAGGATGAAAATTCTTACCACTAATAGTTATATTTTTACTTGGCCTTTTGCCATTTTGTATATTATGTGTACCATGTCATTTCATTATAACATTGATGAGATGCTATAGGAACTTGACTCTTATTTATATATCAATTAGCCTATGGCAAAATTGGTTCTATGTCATTTCACTTAAAGTCACAGAACCTATCAACAAATTTAAGTGAAGGCATACTGTAATTACTGGTCAAGAAGGTGCTATTGTCTCATCTGGGATAAAGCCTTATAAGTGGTGAAACTTTAAAGCAAAGCTACTTGAAGATTGTAAATATTAATTCTGCTATAAATCAGACCACCATAGAACAGGTACAATAATTTGAAACATCCTGAATTATTCTGGAAGACATATTTTTAAAATTAGATTCCTTTAGTGAATTACTCTAAATGGAAAACGTTGAATATAATTAACTCTCAGTTATTATTGAAAAATTCAGAAGAATTCTGAATTTTTATTTTGTTCTGGGGTGCTTCATATGATTATCTTTACAATATATCTTATATTTTGCTTTGATAAATATAAAAAATTTTTTAGTTTTTAAAAATGTGCTCTGATTGGGAGACATGGAAAACTCAGCTGAAAAACTCACTAGGTAAAGAAGGAGAGCTGGCTAGGATTCGCATTATACCCTGAATAATCCACAGAGCACATAATCCACTTGGGACCTGACTATACAAAAGCTGTAAAGCTGTGTTCTCTGAGATAAAAGTTCCCCAGAGGTTCAAGTTCAAGTGGATATTTCATGGGACATGGATCTGGTGCTCCTTTGCTTTAATGTGTATGTTAAAATGTATAATACAGTTGAGAATTGGGTTCTTAGAACGTACCTATTAAGTAACAGAGGACTTGCTATGGTTACTTCTGTAAAGTGAATTTTCTCATCATCCTGTGACATTTGGTCTCTTCCTATAAACAAGAACCGAAAGGAATCCTCAAACCATGAATATGATTTTAGTAAAGTTGCTAGGGGTATTACTCTGATCTGTAATTTTTTTTCTGCTTATCACTGAAATGTGTCCTCAATATTTTCTTATATATTTCTGCCTTTGGCCTATATTTTTAGAGAAAAATCACTTTTTAAAAAAGTGTTACATAATACCCCTCTTCTCTTTTTTTTCTGTTTTGAAATTGCATTTGTTTCTCTAATCAAAATTTGGTTAGCCTTGTCAAAATAGGCAGAAAGTTATGCTGAGCCCTAAATGTTACCATGAGCTAGGGTGTTCTAGTCATCTTCCTCTACTGTCACCTGCCTCTTAGGCCTCCATTGTTTTGTCATTTATTTGTCTCTGGATTCCTGCTCTAAATGCCCGCTGTCCAGCTGTACCTAACAGCTATAGGAATAGCAATAGGATGCCAGGGCTACTGACCTTTCTCATTGTGGACCAAGGTGCTCGAACCTACCACTACCAAAAACAAAATACATTTTCAACAGTTTCAGCCAATTACAAGTCACCTTCCTCTCCTCCTGTGACAAAGATACAGCTACTACTTCATTGAACAAAGCAGTGAACTACAAAAAGAGCAAAACCATCATGACCTATATTTAGTTGTTCACCACTAAAAGCTACTCTTTTCTGAATGAATAAAATTCTTTAAGCAAATAGAAGCAAACAATTAAAAGACTAATATTAATAAGGCTGCCACCAGTGGCAGGACCTAGATGCATACGATAAATATGACACTTAACAAAACTAATGTTATTTTCAAATCTGTGCTGACTTACTGAGCAGTTTTTTCATCTGGAGGTTGAAATTAAGAAAAATGTTAATATTGATATTATTTCAACCAAAAAAGTTATCTTGTGACATACTGTTTAAGTGATTGATACTTAGAAAACTGAATTCTTAATATCAGCTGTCCCGTGACTTGGTTCATTAATTACTGCTATTCTGCTTTACCCTGTCTATTAAAATTGGGGTTTATCAGTTTTCACAGATTCTGATACTTTTCTTTACCTAAACTACAAATTCCTAGTCCTGTATTATTATTTATGTAACCACATTATTAAAGTAAAGGAGCCTTGGTCTTTTTGAAACTAGGAATAAACCAAATTATTGAAATATGCTTACCTAATAAATATAATTATTGCATGCTTACTTTTATAGTTAAATTTAGGCAATACATAGAGTAATCTCCTTTCTAGAGATCCCTAAAAGACAGTGTGGAGGTATTTTATCTATATTTATAACTATCTTTCAAAGTTTTTTATTTTACTTGGGGAGAAGGAAAGAAGGGAGAGAGTTTAGAGGAGTGAATGTGAACTTGAAACATATTTTGGAGAAATAGGCCTTGAGTAAGATAGGGCAGTTATCTAACTGCCATTATTAAATGGCTACCTCTTACAATTATGAATAATGAGATAAAGCTCACTATTCATAACTTGTTTTAGGGGTATTATTCTTAATCAAACTTGGAAATCAGTAATATTTGGTTACTTTTGATTTCACATTTAAAAAAAAAACAAACCACATTTTCTTAAACGCAAACTTTTTTCCCCCATAATTCTAGTTTAAGGCTTCTTTCCAAATATCTTCTTATTTAAGGCTATGCAGGGTACTCACTTTGAATATCAAGTATATAAAACAATTTTAAGGACAAAGAACAAATACGATTAATAGTTCAATAATTCTTATCTAAACTTAAAAAACTTATTTGATTTGATAGGTAAGATGTCATGGAGTGATTAAAAACTTTAGAAATGTATGATGGTTTTCTAACATTTAAAAGATTTAGGGAAGATGTTTTGTAGAAGCAATAGGAGAAACTTCTGAATGTTTACCATTATTGATATAAAACTAATGGAAGTAAGAGTGGTGAGCCAAAATTTATTTCAAAAAGCAAATTCTGTAAAGATGAAAATTTGTATTACCCATAATACATAGTTGACTCTCCATATTTGTTTTGCCTGGGACTCCTTCTGCTCTAAGTTAATGGTTGTTCCTGGGAAGCAAGTGTGGAGAGAGTGAGTCTTACCAATATATCAAAATCTCTGGTAAATTAAAAGTTATTTCTTGGTGCCACCATGAAGGGTCTCCTCCCATTGACATACTTTGCCTTTTTTCCTTTCTAGTATTTACAATTAGTCCCGTCCCAACACACCCCGCAAAAAGTACTGATTCCCTCTCATTACTTTGAATGAAATGAGATGAGATCCTAATGCCACATCCCATTGCTACCCCCAGTTATACTGGGAACTGTGACCGCATGTGCTCTTGCTGGGCTCCCAATTCCTCAGTACTCGTGTGAGATCAAAGGTGTGTATGGGAAAGTAACACAGCTTGGAGGTTTGCTAGAGAACAGTATAGTGTTTTCTACACTATACAGAAACACAGTTAACCAGTATCAAGCATTTTCAAAGCAGCTGGGGTTTTATCTCTTTAGGGGAAAAAAAGGAAATATATTTTCCTAGTTCAGAAAGTGGCTTGAAGAAGTCATTTCCCTAAATTTTTGACATTTTGAGATATTTACTCTATTAGGTTGCCCATATATTAATCTCTGCCCTTAGGTTTTAAAGTGAAATCAAAGGTGATGATGAATGAAAAGCCAGATCATTCCTTAAAGTCAGATCCAGACCTAAGCAGTGTTCTGCACATAGGTGGACACTCCAGCTGCTGATGTTATGGATGTCATCTTCAGTGCATCTTCAACAGTTGGTTGAGCACCAGCTATATAAGCAAAGTACATATTAAACTGAGAAGTACCAGACAAATTCCTTGCTCTCCCTAGTTTCTGGTCAAGTTCAGTGCTCCTTAGATAAACTTGGTGAAGCACCTGTTACTTGTATTCTCGTTTTGTTGTTTTTAATTCCTAGTCTATCACAGACTAATACTTTTATAAAATACAATATAAATTAATTACTAGGAAATGAAATTTAAAGGATATATAAAATAAGCCTCAATTTTTAAACTATTTTTAGATTCAACAGTTATAAAGGTATTCTGTCCAATTTCCATAAATTTTCTAATCTCAGCCTTACAGACTAGAAACACCACCTCATAAGCCAGCAACAGTTATTTTGGACCAACACTGATCCACGGATCATACTTTGAGTCACACTGGTCTTTTTGCCAGGGGCAGGAGGAACAACTACTCTCTCTTACACTGAGGCTACATGTGCTGAACACACATCGTACTTCTCTGCCCACACACACTTACTACTCATTCTTTTCACTTAGCCTAGAATATTTTTTCTCCCTCATCTCCAGCTATTGAAATATCCCATCCAGTCTTCAAGATGTATTACAAATGCCATCTTTTTCTTCAGATCTTTCATATTCTCCCACCAGTACCAGCAACAGCTGGGTATGAGCTTTCCCTGCTCTTTTTTGATATTTGTAGACTGCCTCATACCGTGTAGGCAGTAAAATGGCATGGTAAAGAAGTTTGGGCTCAAAATTAAAGAAACCAAGACTCAAGCCCCAGCTAGGTGACCTTAAACAAATTCTTAATCTCTCTATTTCCGCGTCTGTAAATGTATAATATATGAGTATGGTGCCTACCCCAAAAGGTTGTTGTAAATTTTAAGTGAGATAATCCCTGAGAAGCATCTTATATAGGAACTGACACATACGAAGGCTGTCCAGGAAAAAATCCAACAATAAATGCCTCTATTTTTCATATTACGTGACTGGATACTTTCCAGACAGCCCTTGTACGAAGTCAACATTCCATTAATACAACTGCCATTATTATTTGTTC
Organism: Lyroderma lyra; assembly: GCA_004026885.1. Lineage (NCBI taxonomy): Eukaryota > Metazoa > Chordata > Mammalia > Chiroptera > Megadermatidae > Lyroderma > Lyroderma lyra. The sequence continues at coordinate 161,532 of PVJL010000817.1, forward strand.
CTATTTCTCACTCTTAACTCACTAGATTGAGGACAGGGTTGCCATTCCCAGTAGGAACCAGCACAGTGCCTTGCTCAATAAATACATGTTTAACTTTAAGCGCTTGTGCCATTTAAGTGATGCAAACCAGTAGTGGAATGAAATGAGATTACTGATAGTTGGAGAGATGAGGGAGGTCTCATGGAGACGATGGTATTTAAACTGACGTTGGTGTAGGGGTCAGCATTCTGACACTAACTAGTAACAGGCCCTGACATGTGCCCACAGACAAAGAACACTGCCTAGTTGGCTGAATGGAGACTATAACAGAGCATTGGGAAGTAGAGCAGGAAAGGCAGCCTGGGATCAGTTTATAAATGGCCTTAAAGTTTCCTTGGGGTGTTGTACTTTCTTCTTTGAGTGTGTGGTAGCTATTATAGCATCCTGCTTCCTACAGAGAGTGATTTTTGAGATGAAGGAAATGGGAGCCCAGGGACCCAAGGAGGAAACTGGAAAACTAATGAAATCCTGTTACCTAAACCATTTCCTAACCTGTTTCTCTGAATATTAACATTCCTCCTGATATGGATCAGTGTTCCCTTGGGGAAGGGACCTATTGCTGAAAAAACAAGGTTGAGAATTGCACGGTGTCTAGCTCTCCCCTTGGAGACTGACCATGTATCCTGACTTACTGACAATCCTTTACTCAAAAAATGTTTAGACCTTCATTGAACTGGTGTTTCCCAAACTTAATTTGTGAAATGTCTGTTAGCATCTCACAAAATACAGTTTAAGAAACAGTACTGCAACATCCTAAACCAAGGGTATTTATTAGAAAGAAAGAACAAGTAAAATCTGGCTATTTCTCCTTGCTTAGCAGATCCAAGGACATTGGCGCAGTTGGGTAATTGCCAAACAGGAAGCATGTTGTCTTGTACTGCTTGGTATTTGACGGGGCTACTCTGAGCAGGGAGTTAGCAGGACCTCACCCTTGCTTAGATTCAGAATGCCAGGTTATTTACATTCATTCCATCATATCCATCTCTTCTCTCCATTGTGAGCATGTCCACAAATGTTCCCTGTTGCCATGCCTGTCTCAACACTTGGTGATTCCCAACCTTTGTGAATTGCAGCACTATAATGAATCTGTTTTTGTTGTCCTCCTTCCTCTATACTTTTGAAAGATTTGTTATGTAGTATGTTATATATGTAAAGGAAAGTGCATGAAAATAAGTTTGTTTAAAATGACAAACCTTGAGAAATTTAGGATACCCTTGAGTATCAATACCAGGTTGGGATTCATTGAGCTATGTGGTTATACCATTTTTCCTCCCTAATTTAACTTCTAATAAAATTATTAGAAGTGGCTTAAAATTATCTTGCTGGGTTATTTATTCCTGAATCTTTCAGAAATTAATTCATTTTTAAATCTCAATAGTACTACTTAGTCACTCCAACAGATTTTAATATATAAACCATTAGTTAATTTTTAAATAGTAAGATGAGCTGATTATAGGCATGGCTGGCATTTATAATAATATTGCTTAGCAATTTAAGGTAAATGATGCTTTTACTTTCAATTATAATTATGTGGTGGATATACGAGTATGTAGAGTACTTACAACCTGGCACATAGTTAACACTACGTAAAGTCTTTGCCACTGTTGTTGTTGTAGTTGTTGAAGATTGAGGTCCTGCTTGTTTGTTATTGCCCAATCTTCAAAATAGTTGATACTTCATTTTTCTTAATTGCCAGACATTTTTAATTGAAATGCTACAGCATTTTACCTGTTCAAAAACTGAAAAATTAGAATTCATTAAGTTTCTGAGTGGTTTATGTAAACCACTTTGACCATAATAAATGATTAAATAAGAAAAAATCCAAAATCTTTGCAGATTTAAACAATATCCAGCTACTTGTTTTTATATAATTATTTGACAAGACCTCTAATTTAGGACACAGGGCCTTTTAAGTATTTTTGTATGATTACTCTTAAATTAAACCTTCCATACATTCCATATTATAGAAAACCTATATTTATGTACATTACTTATAGTTTTAAAGTACTTGTAACTTTTTTTAATGCTTTTTGGAAGTCCAAATTTATAATAACTAATGTTTTCTGCTTCAACTTCTCCAGCTTACTGAAACAAATTCAAGTATCAAGTGCTTGGACTCCATGTGCTGTTTCTCAGGAAAAGCAGTGTGCACATCTGTTGGAAGAATGCTGGAACGAGTAATAGGAAGATGTAGTCCAACCCATGTCAGCAGGTGTGAAATTTCTCTAAGTAGCCTTTGCTGCAGATGAGTATCCTATAAACTGGAGCAGATGAACTTGCATCTCTAGATGCCTAATAAATCAGCAGCTGGTTTTACCAACTGAAGCAGGAAGTGTGTTAATCATTAACACTCTTTGATGGTAGATTTCACTGTGTGGCTTTGGGGTAAGGGTTTTTTTCACTAACAAAGGAAGAGAAAGCACCTTTGAAGAGACTTTGTATCTCATGAACAAAAATTTTGCTTAACAGTCTTTCTAAAATGTGGTGAATTAGGAGTTTGTATATGGTACTCTGGTTTTTACAACTTTCTTTTTTTATTATACCTATGCTACTGTTTTATTTCCTGTATTTGTTTTCTGTCTGTTTGTTTATCTGTCTTTTGGATTTATAAGATAATCTACACATAATATCAAAATATTTTGCATTTTTTATTCTTGCTGTATATTGTCTAGTCAGTCATTTGAGACTTTGAGGTATTTATAAACACAAGGCTGTATTACTGCTCTCTTTCCCTTTTATATCTCTCTAATGAGGTTTTAAAATGAGTTGTGATTTTTAAGTTTTTACTTGATATTTATGGTCTAATTAAAAGTTTATAAGTTAGAACAGGCTCTTTAAATTATGGTTTAGAAGAATCTTAGCAATTTTCTCCCCTTCCAAATCTATTTTTTTAAAAATTTATCAGTGCTTGCTTTTGTGGATCATAAAAAACAATATAAATTTTTGGTAAATTTCACTTAAAATTTATTTAAATGAGAAATGGATTTATTTCTTCATACATTTCCCTAAAGGACATACTATTATTTAAGGGATATTACTATTTAGAGGATAGTAACATTTTACACTGTGATGTTCTTTAGATAGATGACATCATAGTCTTAAAATCAGAGCAGCAGTGTACTTACTAGTGGTCACAAAGGGTTACCCATGGGCAAGGATAGGTGGTGATTTTTCATTGCCCACATTGTGCCATGTGTATAGTACCACTTTCTGCATGTGCCATGGCTTAGAAAGGTTGGAAAGTACCCCAAAAACACTACTCTTCTCTGTTGATAAAGGAATTTTTAATATTTGGTTAGCTTTGTGTTTTAAAAATGATGACTATGATATGATTCCCTTCATGTATGATAAAATTCAGGTAACTTTTACTGGCAAACTTGTTAATTCCCATTGCCTTTAGTTATGGCCATGTCTTTAAGATTTTTATATATAAATCATAATTTATGATTTATAAATAGCATTCTTATGTTAATATAATATCTGTGGTTTCAATCCCCATTTATTGATTATAACATGTAATCAAAAAATTCTATAATGCTCATATTATTTTGTAGTAATTTTATTTCACATAAAAGAATTACTGTGGCAGTTAAATTTATTGAGACTTGTATATTATGACTTACACAATTATACTATAAAATGCATTATGAGAAAGCAACTCTGTCATGTACCCAGGCCAACAAGTTTCCCAAAGGAAGTTCCAGTAGGACCTAATTTATAATACTGTTTTACTTATTAGGACAGCTTTACTGTACAGAACTAAGGTGGAAGTTAGACTAAGAGACTACTGTAGAACTTCACAGAATTTTTAAAATGTTTATTTAAACAGTAAGTTCCCTTTAATGACAATATAAATCTATTCTAAGTATTTAAAAAACTAGAATTAATTTTAAATGAGCCAAAAATACTCTTCTGCTATATATATATTCCCATGTTTTTGGTATCAATTATTTAGGTAATATGCCTCCCTTACTTTTTACATAGCCACTTTTTTGCTGCATTATCCCTGCCCCAGGAATTATGGGATATATTTCAGTATTCTCTTGAAAGTGGCTGTTATCATCTGTACTTTTTTCACTTAAAATTGTACCATATTCTTTTCTTTTGTAGGACTTTTTTAAATGTACCTTAGAAAATGTTTAATGGTAATTAATATCTTATTTGACAGACTATAAATACCTTTACAATTTTGTCCCACATCTCATGTCATAATTATTGGTTACTAATGTCATTATCTCCTTTTTTTCTTCACATGAATAATCTAAACAGTCTTTTGAGATCTGTTCATTTTTTCTGGTTAATAAAATCATACAATATGCAGAACCACCTGGTGCTTTTCAAAGGGCTCTTTGAAAATTGCCATAGATCCATTAACATTCTACTTTAACTTTGAAAGTCATTTTGATGTGTAGAGTTTTGTTCCTGTTTTTTACGTATAATTGTATTAGTGATATATATTTGCATTTCTCTTTTGATTTAAAGCAGCCTGTATTCTACATTTCTATTTCATGTCTGATTTTAAAGGTAGGGAAAGGCTGGTCCTCCATTACCAGATTTAGAAGCCCTTGGGTATTTGTGCCATTAACATATTAAAACATAAGAGGTAATGGGCATCACTTGAGAAATACATCTAGTGCTTTCATATAACAGATTTTTCTGCTAAGTAACCTTTTACCTCCAGGCACAAAAATTCTACTTACATTTTATTAATTGATATTAAGGAATATGCCATATCACAAGCTTGGTTTCAGGGATAGCATTGTGGTTCTATATAGAGGATATACCATGTTATACCCTAAAAAGGCTATACTTTAGCAATAAATTATTTTCCATGTGTGTTTTATCAGTAGCTACTTTATCCTAATCAAAATTTTCTAAACAGAAAGGAGTTAATAGTTAATATGTAATTCAGGTGTTTCATGTTCTGTCAAATATGATATTTAACATACGAATGCACATGTGTGCTTTGAAAAGATAAAAAATGAAGGAAATCTTACCTAATGAGATTTTCTGTTTAAGCAATGTTTGGAAAGAAGAAAAATTAATACAGTAGACTCTCTGTTAATGGAACTGAAGCAACCAGCAAAAAAATAAAAGTGTTACTACATTTATCCATCATGAGTGCCAGTTAACTGAGAGTCTACTGTATAAAATCCTAGCAGTTTGGGAGTGGAAATTTGACTCCATATGATTGGGGTGTTGATACTTATGTTTTGTCATATGGGTCCGAGCATCCTTTTTCTTACATGAATACATGTTTACAGTCTCATTTCATTCACATATTTTACAAATACTGAGTGCCTGCTGTGTACCAGGAACCATTCGGTAGGTGCTAGAAGAGAGTAGTGAACAAGCCCTTCCTTAAACTAGGTAAATATTGTTTATAAGGTTTTCTGGAAACTAGTAAATTCTGTAAACCATTGGTATGGTTGTTGCTTGTCTTCCTCTTTGCCAACTTTGTAAAATGTCTAGGTTCCAAACTTCATACTCACTGCTCACTTAATCAAATTAAACTTGAACTATATGCAGAGTCTCTAGGAAACAGCAGATATTTGATAAAAGTGAATTTGGACCATTTCAAATCCTAGTCTCTGGAAAACTACATAAAACATATTTATCATTAAGTGCTTTTAATCTTCTAAGAAAAGGCATCTTTGATTTGGTAATCCTAATATTGTCTTCGAATTGGATTAGGCTGTGTTAAGCATGGCAGGCTATTTTTGACCTAAGTTATTTTAGCTTAAATTAATACAGCTGCAAATAAAGTATTATGTAATGAATTGCTTATGGGCTTTATCATTCAGACAGTAGTTAACTTTTCCAGACCGATAGAAGAGCCTCTGTTCTTAGTTAAGTGAAAACCCTAGTGCATTGGTTCCCAACCTTTTTCCACTTGCGTACCCCTTTGAATCCATTTGTATAAATTGTACCCCTTGTTTTTAAAAGAGCTATTTTTAAATACACTTTTTTTCAGTGTCTATCTTAATGTAAAATAGTGGAAATGAGGTAATAAGTTAGGAAAGAAACATTACTACACTAAAAATACAAACCACAGATTTAATATTATAATATTTGTAATAAATATTGATAATGATCAAGTATTTAAACAAATTAAAAAACTACTTGAAAAGAATCACAATTAAAGACAATGCACTTACTTTTACTCAGTCAATAACTAAACTGATCAAACAGTCTGGCTATGGATGTATTTATACGTTAGTGGAAGTTCTAGAAATGTCACAAATGGATTGTTCTGAAACTGTGTAATGGTTGGTAGAAGAGCAGTTTGGGGAAGGGTTCATAGCCACGCCCTCACCCGTCATCATTCGCTAATGTGATCTAATTTTTAATTGTCTCCAGTGACAGTGATTCAAACTTAACATTTATTTTTCCATAAGTAACATTTTGCACTTTTTTACTTTACTTGTTTTTTCACCATTACTGATTATTTTTCGTATACCCCTGAATGGACCAGTATGTACCCCCCAGGGTACATGTACCACCACTTGGGAACCAATGCCCTAGTGACTTAAAGGTATCTTCGATACCTATTGAATAAACCATTCATTACATTCAAACTAATTATGCTAAAAGCTTTAGAACAGAATTTATAGCTAAAACGAAATAATAGTATACGAACATAAATGCTATTTCATACAGTAAGTGCAATTTTTGTTTGCTTGCTTCTGTGATGTCAAAATACAGCCTAGTTGCTTTTCAGCAAAACAGAATATGCACAACTCTTACTAACATACTTATTTCTTATTGAATTAAGATTTTAAGAGCGTCTCATGTTTTCCTATGTATAGAAATTGTTTTAATGTTAATGATGTTTGAATTTTGGCTAAATTTTATATGAAGAGTAGAGTATTATTTTTCCCAAGTTTTTGTATTATAAATGAAATGTTTGGTCATTCAAATGCTAGTATGAAGAGCTTCTCTTCAGCATTTAAAAAATGAATCAATCATTGATTATTTTAATACATTCATTTTGGTCCTAAGTTTTAGAGTAAATTTTTTCTCAATTAAAACATAGGTCTTGGTGAGCCAAACTTTTTTCTTATTGTTACTTTAGATCATGGAGTGCATCGGATCCTTTCTATACCAACGACAGGAGCATCTTGACTCTCTCCACAATGGACTCATCTACTTGTTAAAAGGGCAGTAGTACTTTGTGGGAGTCAGTTCAACTCCTTTTCTAAAATTCAGTGTGATCATCCTGGTAATGACCAGGATTGAAGAATTATTTCCTGGAATCTCTGGCATAGTCCATACCTACTCAGAGTTATAATGGCAAACAAATATAAAAGTACTAACACAAACCACTGTCAGTCCCCATAATTAAAATCTAAACATGCTAAAATTTGTGAATAAAGAGGCATTTTTCCATTCCCTATCTAGGCTGTCCCAGTACTTATGGGACTCCTCATGGCACTTCAGAATCTTGCTAAGGCCACTATATTTTAATATCAAGGTAGAAAACAGAGATAATTCTTAGTTGTATTTTTTAGTATTAGCTTAATTATTGAGTCTTGTATTTAAATCTGCTTCTGTAAATTATGCTGAAAAGTTGGCCTTGAAAACTCTATTTTTTTATTAGAGTTATATTTGAAGCTTTTCATGGGAAAAGTAAATGTGAATAGTAAGGAATTTTGGTCCCTCAGTGACCCATGTTGTTAATTCATTAGTGCTAAGTTCATAGAGCAAATTAGGACAATGCATTTCTAATCATTATTTACTGCACTATGGGTAGTAAATATATGCCAGTACCAAACTTCTGTAAATGTACTGTAACACAACCAGTAAAGTTAACCATATACATGCAAAGGGTATATCATATCTTATATGTAAATCGGGAATCAACTCCATTCAGCAAATTTCAAATTGATGTTTACATATTTTTATGACAGAATATGAAGTGGGTAAATTAGATACCATTAGCATATTATTATTTAATGTGTTTATCATTGGATCTTTTGCATGTTTTAATCTGGTTAATATATTTAAATTTGCTCTTTTTTCTCCATTTGAAGGCTCTGTTTATAGTATTTTATGACACTGTTGTAAAGTTCAACTACATCAATAAAAAACAAGTTTGGACAGTATTTAAATATTGCAAATACTTTTAATTATACAAATGAAAATATTAGGGTAATTAACTCAATTAAAAAAGGACAGCCTCTTTCTTTGGCTTAGAATTGTTCTTTTCAGTAAGCTAGATTTTAGAATAAACGATTTCAGATAAGAATCCTTTTATTTTTAGGTTATGTTATCTAAGTTACAGCAGACTACCACAGTAAAGTGAACTTTGTCCAGGGTTCCATTATAAAGGTGTGGCTACAGAATGTAAATGAAACAGTCTAAAATGCTAAGTCTTACGAGGTAATGGCAGCAATAAATTAAAATGCTAAGAATGATTAATCAGATACATATCACTGTATTAACTCACTACACTGCAATATTTCATTTCCATCCTGAATATATCATGTAGGTCCATTGTTATTTTTTGTTTTGATCAAAAGTAATGTTTTAAAATTTGGAAATTATTGGTTTAAGAATTATTGCCCAGTTCTAAGCATATAATGACTTTGTCCATATACATTTTAAACTGTATGAAAATGGTTAAATAAGGTTTTGCCAAAATTTTCCCTTGAGAATATAATTCCTTTTTGTAGACTTATGCAATCCTTCACCCCTTTCTCATTTCTTGAATATAAGACTTCTTGAATTGGGCCAGAAGGGAAAGAATGTTAGAGTCAAGAATTAAGATTTTACCTTTGTTCACTGGTAAACTATTTTCTTGCTAATATAACATTTGCCTGTTTTAATGTAAGAATATTCGGTTATGAATTTCAGCCTAAATATTAACTTTCATAAATAGCCCTTTAACTTAGATATTCCAAATTTGGGTTTAGATAGTGTTATTGTGGAAATACATTAAAGGGATAATAAACTACAATATGTACACTCACCAATTTGTGTTCAACAAGAGGATGTATTGCAGAAAATATTCAGTAGTTGAGGGGGGGATAATTTGCTTTTCTTAGAATGTCTTATAAAATGTTCATATAACAAAATGACATTCATTAAGCCTGCATTACAGCTGCCTTACAGTGTTTATTTGCCATCTACTTAACTGAGTGCAGAAGGACTACATAGCCATCAAGCAGTCTCTGACCAGCTGCAGCAAGGTAGGGAGATCAGCTAACATGCATGGTGCTTAAGTTGTGACTGGTGTAATTTTCTGCATTCACTATTTGAAGTTATTTAAGAAATTTATATAAAAAAGTAAATGCATCCACTGCTAAGGCTTATCCTACTCTGTTGCTCAAAACCTACCTCATTTAAAGGAAGATTATCGTATAATTGTAAATGGGTTCTATTTATTTAAGAAAGTTTGTCTATAAGCTTTCAATAGTTTTCTATTGCTAATACTCATATTATGAAACTCACTACATAACCAGTAATCACAGAAAATTTCTTCTTTGCATATTTCTTTAAAATTCTTTGGAAAGTATGATGTTGGTAATTAACTTACTCTTATCTGCCAAAACCAGAGTAAGATGCAGCATGTGTTACTGCCAGTTAATTAATGGTCTCCAATCCATTTGCCTCACTCACTTGCCTTTGCCTACTCTGAAGGCTGCAGCCCTGAAGATAGTAGCAGACACCAGGTCATTTTTCCAAAGCTGCCCATCAGCTGCATTAGGTGACTCCTCACCTGCCTCAGCTGTAGCAAACGTTAGGCTCACCCTAGGAGGAGGGGAGTGTGGGCCAGGAGAACTGCAGCTGCCCACGCTTGCTGTGGGATTGACAAGAAAAAAGGAGAGAATTTACAGTTTGAATTTCTCTTAAATATCCTCCTCCTTGGATCTTAATCTCTATGATGTCCAAAGGCTTCCCAGACCTCTTCCAAATTCTGGCACTGATCTGAGTAGAAAATTTAAACAGAGGCACATTGCCCTATTAGGAAATACCTTTATTCAGACCACAGTCGTTTCTGCTGCATAAGATTGTGACATTGTGCTTGTGTGATAAACTTGAGACTCCTAGATGGTAGGCAGCAGTCAAGGCCAGTAAAAATTTTAAAATTAATACCAAAAGGTTTTAAAATATGCTCCTCTGAAAAGTTATTGGTGTCCAAAGAAAAAGAAAAAATTATCCCTGTTTATATTTTTCCTGTAAATATCAATTTGGGATATGATATAAACAGGTATTGTTAAAACTATCACAACAAAGACATATAAAACATGTTTTATTAATTTTGGTCCCATTTAGGAGACATTTTAATTTTTATCCCAAAATTAAACTGCCATCAATTTTCATAAAAATAAAACATTAATATTTTGTTTATGTGAGATAACTTGAAGGATGTTTCTACAAAAAGTACATTATAACTGATGATATGTTTGTAATAATAGTGATCGTCAGATTTTTATGAGGAATTAGTAGCTGCAAATACCATAGCAACACTTAGTTTCAAATTTTGGACCTCAGACACTGTGGCTGCCTAATATAATCTTTAAAATTTGTATGCATTTTTAGTATAAATTTAGTATACTTATTGTATAGCTCAGTAATTTTTTAAAATTTATGAAATTTTATTTATCGAATAAAAATTTTTCATGTACTTTAAAGTGTTCTTCCATCATTTAAGCATATTAAGCCTCTGCTCATCACAACCAACACTTCCAGATTTGTTGCAAGTTAAATTTTACTACATTTATCTTCCATTATAGGACAGGAATATCATTATGCCTTTCACTGACTGCAGTTTTTAAAAATCTAGAAGTTTTTGGTTATCTTTATAACCATCAGTACAACTCCTGAAAAGGGGTCTGATTGAAATGCACCAACTGTACAGACCAAATATTTGTGATAATGCTCCTGCTTGCCTTTTTTATAGTGGTAGCTTTTTTCTTGACTTTTTACCTGACCAGTCTTGCTAGGGGTTTCATCAATTTTATTAATATTTTTAATGGACCAACTTTTGGTTTTGTTAATTTTATCATTTGTTTTATTTTATTGCCTTATGCTCTCATCTTTTTTTTTTTAATTGTTTACCCACTAGAAGCCATTTCCTTTTATTTTTTTAATTTATTTATTTATTTTGTATGTGGGTAGTTCCCTGGCTGGGAATCGAACCCAGGCTGCAGCGTTGACAGCGCCAGTGCTGAAGCCTTAAGCCACTACACCACCAGAGAACTCCCCTGCTCTCATCTTTATAATTCCTTCTACTTTGGTTTTAATTTACTTTTAAGGATCGTTAATGCTTAGATAATTGATTTTAAACCTTTCTTTTTAATCAAGGCATTAACACTATACATTTCCCTGTATGTATGGCTTAAGATGCACCCCACAAATTATATTTTCATTGTCATTCAAATCAGAATGTTTTCTTATATCTTATGATTTCTTCTTTGATCCCTGGATTAGTTAGAGGTATTTTGTTTGCTTTAAATATTTGGGGATATATATATATATATATATATATATAGATTTTCCCCCCTTCTGGTCCCTTCAGTTCTTTTTCCTGACAGTGTTAAGATTTCCAGTACTACGAGTATGTTAAACATTTGTGTTGATAATGGACATCTTAATCGTGTTTCTCAATCATAAAAAGAATGCATCTAAGGTTTACCCATTTAGTGCGATATATGCTGTAGGGTTTGGATATACAGAGTACCCAAAAAGTAAGTATACATTATAGTTTATTTGCATTTTATTGTTATTTATTACATTTACATTTGTTTGACACTGTTGAATCTTGTAAGTGCTTGAAATGTCTTCCAGCAATGTTGCAGCATTCCTCAAACCTGTCCAGTACACTGTGACACACAGTGCTACACAAATTCCAGTCTGTTTTGATGAATTTTATTGATTCAACTGTGTACCTACTTTTGGGCCACCCTGTACATAGCTTTCCCCAAGTTAGGAATATTCCCTTCTATGTCTAATTTATGAGGGTGGGCTCATAAATTTTGCCTCCAGTGTAATATTTTTCGGTTGCATTAGACATATCTGGATATAACCGGTTCTGTGTATTCCCATGATACCTCCCCTCCATTATTTTTAATCTTGCACACACACACACACAGATGCTTACATTTTTCACCCAGTGCACATCAAAATAGAAGGGTGTTCAGATAGCACACGGTTACTGAATTCTGAACAGCAGATAAATTTCCTCCAATTTTTTTGAAATTTTGAAAAAGATGATGAGGACTTCTAAAAGAATATGAAACTTGGGTCCATCATTTTGACCCCGAAAACAAAAAGCAGTCCATGGAATATTGCTGTAAGAGATCACCTTTCAAGCCATTGCCTGAGTTTTGAATTGTTTTCAGACAAAGGGATCCTCTATAGGCGGTATCCCATGGACTGCCTTTTGTTCTCCGGATCATAATGATGGACCCAAGTTACATCACCTGTAATGATCTTCTTTACGATGAATGAATTTTTCTGATGTGGAACCATCCTTGCAAAACTGAGACAAATCCTAATTCTTCATGATGTATTCTTTTTAATGCTATGTTGGGTTTATTTAACTATTGTTTATTTAGAATTTTGCATGTATGTATATAAACAAAATGGGCTATAATTTTCATTTATTCTTTTTATTTTTTCTGTTTTTGGAGTCAGTATTACACTAATCTTATAAAATGAGCTGGAGTAAGCCTCTCCCCTACCTGTTTTCTGGTTTCTAGAAAAGCTTGAATAAACTACAAATAGCTACTTTGAAACTTTGGTAGAATTTACCATAAAACCATTTGAGCCTGAAGTTTCTGGAAAAGAGGTCTTTACCATTTCTCATATTTTTAAAAAAAAATGTATTTGTCTATTCAAGTTATTCCTTTATATATTTTATGTTTCTAGGAATTTAGCCATTATATCTAAACTTTCCAATTTAGTTGACTTAGTATTTTATATTTATGTGTTGAAATAATTTTTTTAGATTACTTTTCCATGCATTTTTTTATATTTTTATTAATGTATAATTGACATAACAATGCATTAATTTCAGGTATACAACATAATGATTTCATGTTTGTATATATTACAAAATGATAAATAAGTCTAGTTCACATCTGCCACCAAACATAGTCACAGAAACTTTCTTGTGATGAGAACTTTTAAGATCTACCTCTTAGCAACCTTCAAACATGCAGTACAGTATTAACTATAGTCACCATGCTGTACATTACATCCCCATGACTTATTCTATAATTGGAACTTTGTATCTTTTGACTCACTTCACTCATTTCACCTACCCCTCACCCCCCATCACTGGCAACTACCAATTTTCTCTAATCTGTGAACTCAGTTCTTTTTTTTTTGGATTCCACATATAAGTTAGGTCATATGATATTTATGTTTTTCTGACTTACACCACTTACTTAATGCCCTCACGGTCCATCCATATTGCCCCCAATGGCAGGATTTTCTTTTCATGGCTAATATTCCTGTGTGTGTGTGTGTGTGTGTGTGTGTGTGTGTGTGTGTGTGTATGCACACTTGCCACATTTAGCCATTGATGGACACTTAGGTTGTTTGCATATCTTGGGTATTATAAATATATACACTCCATGTTTATTGCAGCATTATATTTTCGAGTTAAGGTTTTCATTTTCTTTGGATATATACCCAGAAGTGGAATTGCTGGATCATATAGTAATTCTGTTTTTCATTTTTTGAGGAACCTCCATACTGTTTTTCAGTAACTACATCAATTTACTTTGCTACCAACAGTGCACAAGGGTTCCTTTTTCTCCACATCCTTACCAAAACTGATTTCTTGTCCTTTTGATAAAAGACACTTAAACAGGTGTGATGTGACATCTCATTTGGTTTTGGTTTCATTTCCCTGATGATTCATGATGTTGAGCACCTTCTATATACCTGTTGGCCATCTGTATGTCTTTTTTGGAAAGAAATTATTCAGATTCTCTATCCAATTTTTAATCAGGCTTAGGGGGTTTTGCCACTGGATTAATTGTGTGAGTTCCTCATATGTTTTGGATAACCCTTCATCAGATGCATGATTTGCAAATACTTTCTTCCATTCAGTAGGTAACCTTTTCATTTTGTTGATGGTTTCCTTTAATATGCAGAACCTTTTTAATTTGATGTAGTTAGTCCCATGTTTATTTCTGCTGTTGCTGTATTTATATAATAAAATGCAAATAAAGTCAAGGCCAAGACTAGTATCAAGCTTACTACCTTTGTTTTCTTGTAGGCATTTTATGGTTACGTTCAAGTCTTTAATTCATTTTAATAAATTAGTTTTTGTGTATTGTGTAAGATAATGGTTCCATTTTTCCAACAGCATTTATTAAGAGACTGCACTTTCTCTATTGTATATTCTTGGTTTCTTTGTCATAAATTGGCCATATATGTGTGGGTTTATTTCTGGACTCTTTGTTCTGTTCCATTGATCTATGTGTCTGCTATGCCAATTCAATACTATTTTGATTACTATAGCTTTGTAATATTGTTTGAAGTCAGAGAGCATGATGTCTCCAGCTTTATTTTTCTCAAAATTACTTTGCGTGTTCTTTGGGGTCTTACAGTTTCATGTAAGTTTTAAGATTGTTCTATTGCTATGAAAAATTTCACTAGAATTGATAGGGATTGCATTTACTCTGTAAATTGTTTTGTGTACTATGGACATTTTAACAATATTCTTCCAATCCATGAGCATAGAATATCTTTTGTGTTTTCAGTTTCTTTCATCAGTGTCTTAGCGTTTCAGTGTACAGACCTTTCATCTCCTTAAATTTATTTCTAAATATTTTGATGCAACTGTAAATGAGATTTTCTTAATTTCCCTTTTGATAGTTTATTAATGTATAGAAATGCAACAAATTTTTGTATGTTGATCTTGAGGCAATAACTTTACTGAATTTATTAGTTTGGGAGTGGAGTCTTCAGGGTTTTGTATATATAATATTTAATCTGCAAATAGTGACAGTTTTACTTCTTTCCAATTTGGATGCCTTTTATTTCTTTTTCTTGCCTAATTGCTCCTGCCAGGACTTCCTCCAATACTATGTTGAATAAGGATGAGTTTGCATCCTTGTCTTATTAGAGGAAAAGCTTTCAGAATTTCAGTGTTGAGTATGATGTTACCTGTAGGTTTGTCATGGTTGCCTTTATTATGTTGAGATTCATTTCTGTATACGCACTTTACTGAGTTTTTAATCATAAATGAGTGTTGAATTTTGTCAAATGCTTTTTCTGCATCTATTGAGATAATCATATGATTTTTAATCCTTCAATTTGTTTAAGTGGTTCAAGACATCAATTGATTTGTAGATTTTGAACTATCCTTACATCACTGAAATAAATCCTGATTGATCATGATGTATGATTCTTTTCATGTGTTCGTGAATTTGGTTCGCTAATATTTTCTTGAGGAGTTTTGCATCTGTGTTCCTTCAGGAATAGTGGCCTGTATTTTTTTTTTTTTCCTGTGGTGTCCTTGTATGGTTTTGGTATAAGGGTGTAATGTTGGTATGAAGGTGCATAAAATGAGTTTGGAAGTGTTCCCTCCTCTTCTATTTTTGCAAGAGTTTGCGAAGGATTGGTATAAATTCTTCTTTAATGTTCGGTAGAATTCACCAGTGGAGGTTTCTGCTCTTGGAGGTTTCCATGTTAGGTTTTTGATTACTGATTCTGTCCTCTTACTAGTAATCAGTTTGTTCCACATTTTCTATTTCTTCCTGATTAACTCTTGTCAGAGTGTATTAAATGTTTTTAGGAATTTATCCATTTCTTCAGTGTTACCCAATTGTTGAGGTATACTTGTTCAGATTACTTTTATGATTTTTCTCTTTTTTTTTTTTTCTTTGTATTCTTGTGGTATATAGTTCCTCTTTGATTTCTGGTTTTATTTCATTTCTTGGTGAGTCTAGCTAAAGGTCTGTCAATTTTATCTTTTCAAAGAAGTCGCTCTTAGTTTCATTGATCTTTTCTGTTGTCTCTTTGGTCTCTATTTCATTTATTTCCACTCTTATCTTTGTAATTTCCTTCTTTCTAACAGATTTCATTTGTTATTCTTTTTCTAGTTCCTTGAGGTGTAAAGTTAGGTTGTTTGAGATTTTTGTTTCTTGAAGTAAGCACAACTATGAACTTCCCTTTTAGAATGGTTTTGCAGCATACCATGGTTTTAGTATGTTGTATTTACATTCTCATTTGTCTCAAGATATTTTTTGAGTTCTTTGACTTTGCAGTTTTCGGTAGAATGTTGTTTAATCTCCAAATATCTGAATTTCCCAGTTTTTTTCTTGTAATTGATTTCTAGTTTCACCATTATAGTTACAGAAAAGATGCCTGATATGATTTCAGTCTTCTTGAATTTATTAAGACTTGTTTTATGGCCTAACATATGATCTATCCTAGAGAATGTTTTAATTGTGCTTGAGAATAATGTGTATTCTTTTGCTTTTGGATGGAATGTTCTGTATGTATCTATTAAGTTTATTTGGCCAAACATGTTGTTCAAGGTTGATGTTTCCTTATTGATTTTCTGTCTGGATTATCTATCCATTGATGAAAGTGGGGTGTTGAAGTTCCCTGCTATTATTGTCTGGGTGTATATTTCTCCCATTAGGTCTGTTAATATTTGCTTTATGTATTTAGGTGATCCTTTGTTGGTTGCACAGATATTTATAAATATATCCTCTTGTTGGATTGACCCCTTTATCATTATGTAATGTCATTTTTTGTCTCCTATTACAGTTTTTGTTTTATGGGGGTTTTTTGTTTGTTTGTTTTTTGTATGTGGGTAGTTCCCTGGCTGGGAATTGAACCCAGGCCACAGCGCTGACAGCACCAGCGCCGAAGCCTTAAGCCACTACACCACCAGGGAACTCCCAGTTTTTGTTTTAAAGTCCATTTTGTCTGATAAAAGTATAGCTACTTCAGCTTTCATTTGGTTTCCATTTGTATGGAATATCTTCTTCCCTATCTTACAGTCTAAACGAGTAAGTGTCCTTACATCTGAAGTGAGTCTCTTGTAGGCAGCATATAGATGGATCTTTTTTTAGCTATTCAACCACTCTGTGTCTTTTGATTGAGGCATTTAGTCCATTTACATGTTAAATAATTATTGATAGGTATGTATTTATGGCTATTTTGTGAATTTTTTTTTCTGGCGGTTTTATAATTTCTGTTACTTCTCTTGCTCTCTTTGTGATTTGATGGTTTTCTTTTTTGTGATGCTTAAATTCCTAACTCTTTATCTTTGTGTATCTACTGTAGTTTTTTTTTGTTTGGTGTGGTTACCATGAGGCTCTCATAACAAATTCTATTTGTAACAGTCTCTTTTAGGTTAATAATTTAAATTCAAACACATTCTAAAGCTCTACATTTTCACTCCCCCCATGTTTTATGTTTTTCATGTAACATTTTACATCTTTTTGTCTTGTGTATCCCTCAATTATTGTAATAATTATTTTTACTACTTTTGTCTTTTAACCTTTAGTAACTTTGTAAGTAATTAAGCTTTAAATAATTGTTTTATGTTTTAGTGATTGTAAAGTTCACAATCTAGAGCTAATAGGCTTACTAAAAGACTGAGATATCATATAGTTCTATAGAACACCTCCCTCCACACTTTACCACCACATTACTAAAATGATTACATTTTTGTTTATCAAAGTATTGGGGGGAGGGTATACTTTTTAACTGATTTATAATTCTGTTATAGTCAGAGAACATACTCTGAATCAAGCTTCTCCAACCTGCAGCCTGGATAGCTTTGAATGCAGCCCAACACAAATTCATAAACTTTCCTTAAAAATAAAGAAAATTATGCATGAACCATTGTTTTAGCTTATCAGCTATCATTAGTGTTAGTGTATTTTGTGTGTAGCCCAAGACAACTCTTCTTCCAGGGAAGCCCAAAGGTTGGACACCCATGTCCTATATGATTTCAAACCTTGGGAGTATTTTCATACCCAGCATATGATAGAGCTTGGTGAGTGTCACAAATGCACTGAAGAGACTTTGTTTCTGGTTTCACAGTTAAGAAGCTTGGCAATTACCACTTCATCCTAACAAGTAACAAGCTGAACAGATTGAAAAAAAAAAAATCTCCTCTTGGATCCATAACAGAGAGGAGGACAGGGACAAACTGCAGCCCCCGCAATACTGGAGAGACTGACAGGCAGATACAGGGAGTTATAGCCTATAAGAGCAGAAACCAACATGGGAACCAGTGCTGGGGTAGGAAAACCTGAACTGTGATTGGCAAATTGCTGAAGGCTCAGTGTGGACAAGTCTGACAATTAAAACTCCAGGAAACCCAGTCATACTGGGGCCCTCTAAACATTGTGAGATTTACCTTCAAGAACTTAACCAGATTCCCATCATACTTCCAGCAGGAGTGGAAAGGAGGAACCAATTTTGAAATATGCCAAAGCACCCTGTTCTTAAAAAGGCCTGCCCTTAAGGAAACTAGGTAAGCAGAGCCTAACTGCTATGAGAGAAGAGAAATACTCAACACCAACCCACTCTAGCCATCCTGTCCCACCTACCAGAGCAGGGTAGGGGTCAGGAATGCCTAAGATACGCTTGTAAAGTTCACAATCTAGAGCTAATAGGCTTACTAAAAGACTGAGATATCATATAGTTCTATAGAACACCTCCCTCCACACTTTACCACCACATTACTAAAGGCCTATTTACAGCAGTTCCTTTTACCTAGTACATTATATCAAACTATCAAGAAAAATTTACAAGCTATATTAAAAGGCAAAAGCAATTTGAAGAGACACCAAATGACAGAAGCAGAAATGGCAGGAATGTTGGCATTATCAGATTGGAAATTTAAAACAACGATAATTAATATATTAAGGGCTCTAATGGATAAAATAGCATGTGAAAACATGTGGACAATATAAGCAGAGAGACAGAAATCTTAAGAACCAGAAAGAAATGCTAGAGATAAACACATACACACAAGTTAAAAAATGCCTTTGATGGGCTTATTAGTAGACTAGATACAACTGAAGAAAGAATGGCTGAGCTAGGGGATATATCAATATGATCCCCAAAAAGCAGAGAACAAGACTGAAAAAAACAATATCTAAGGACTGTAGGAAAACTACAAAAGATAAAAGTAAGTGTAATGGGAATGCCAAAAGAAGAAAGAGGAAGAGAAGAAATATTTGAAACAACAATGATTTAAGATTTTCCCCATAATTAGTATCAGACAAATCAACCCCAGATCCAGGAAGCTCAGAGCAGACCAAGACAAATTCCAGCAAAACTACACATTGGCATATAATTTTCAAACTACAAAAAAAGAAAATTTGAAAGAATCCAGTGGGAAAAACACCTTACCTATAGAGGGCCACAGATAAGGATTACATCTAACTTCTCAGATATCATGCAAACAAGAAGAAAGTGGAATGAACTACTTAGTTTTGAGAGAGAAAAAATTACCAACCTAGAAATCCATACTCTGCAAAATTATTCTTAAAAGTGAAAGAGAAATAACCTCAAACAAAAACTGATGGAATTTGTTACCTGTAGACCTGCCTTACAAGAAATGTTAAAGTTCTTTAAAGAGAAGGAAAATAATACATTAAACTCAGATGTACATAAGGAAGGACGAGCAATGGAGGAGGAGTAAGTGAAGGTAAAATAAAAACTCTTAAATTACTCTAACAGCAGTTTGTCCAAAATACCAAAAATGTATTCAGTAATCTATACTTAATGTATATATGTTAGGAATATATATTTATTTATATATAAGTGAAATAAGTGACAGCAATGATATAAGCAATGGCAAGCAGGAACTTGGATTACTTGTAAATATATATTGCAAATTCTAGGGCATGCCCCCCCCAAAAAAAAATGTATAAGAAAGAAAATGGAATCACAGAAAATACTCAAGCCACAGATGCCAGAGAAAGAAAGAGAAAACATTAACAAATATTTCTATTAGCACAACTATACATATAAAATCACTTTCAATGGCATTTGTCAAAATATAAAAATTAAAAGAGTGTGAGAGTGGATCAAAAAACAAGACTCAACTATATGTTATCTATAAGAAACCCACTTTAAATCTTTATAAATAAATGGAGAAAAATATACCATGCTAATGCTAATTACACAGCAGAGCAGCTGTGTAATTTTCAAAAATGTACACTTCAAAGTCATCAGTGATAAAGAATTTTATAGTAATAAATGAACCTTTGACATATATGCATCTAAAAGAGCTTCAAACTATGTAAGGAAAACTAATAGCATTGCAAAGACAAACAAATTAATCTACTGGCAGTTGAAGACTTCAATACCCCCTCTATCAGAAATGGACAGATCCTGCAGGTCAAAAATCAGTAAGGATAAACTAAACCAGACTGTCAACCAACTGAATATAACGGACATCTACAGACTGCTTTATTCAACAACAACAGGAGAATACACATTCTTCTCAAGCTGACTTAAAACATTTATTAGGGAGTTCCCTGGTGGTGTAGTGGCTAGGCATCGGCACTGTCAATGCAATGGCCTGAGTTCGATTCCCAGCCAAGGAACTACCCAAAATAAATAAATACATAAAATAAAATAAAACATTTATTCTACCTAGACAGACCACATTCTGGGCCACGAAACACACATTAACAAATTTAAAAGAATAACAATAGTACAATGTCTGATCCCAGACCACAATGGAATTAAAATAGAATTCATTAACAGAAAGATAATTAGAAAATCCTAAAATAACATGAAGATTAAATAACACTCTTAAATGCATGCATCAATAAATCTCAAGAAATTTTAAAATATTTTGAACTAAATGAAAATACAATTTATCAAAAGGTATGCAGCAAAAGCAGTGCTTAGAAGGAAACATAAAGCATTTAATGTATATATTACAAAAAAAAGAAAGATCTAAAATCATAATCTACATTTCCACCTTAGGAAACAAGAATTCCTTCTTCAATTATATTAAAAGATATAATCTGTCAAAACTCACTCAAGAAGAAACAGACAATCTGAACAGATATAAATCAAATTGAACCAATCATTAGTAACCTTCCAAAAAAAGGAAGCAGCAGGCCTAGATGGGTTCACTTGTCAATTCTTACATTTACAGAAGAAATTATACCAATTCTCTGCAATCTCAAAGGGAATACTTCCTAACTCATACATTCTATGAGCCCAGTATTACCCTAATATCAACAACAAAGACATTATAGAAAGAAAGAAAGAAAGAAAAGAAAAGAAAAAGACTACAGACCAATATCTCATGAACATAGTTGAAAAAGTCCTCAATAAAATCTTAGCAAATTGGGAAGGGTAACATCAGCATCATGGTGGTGTGAGTCATTCCTTTTTTTCCCCTTCCTTTTGTTTTATAACTAATCAGACATCCATGAACAAAAAAGACTGCTTCTGCACAGCACACCAGGACACAAAACGGATTCATCCATCTGTGTGCTCAGTGGGTGGACTGGACCTCGGAGGAAGCTGAGCACCCAGTGGAGTGGCAGCAGAGGGCCAGTATGACCTTCCTGACAGTGGAGGTAGAGGGTAATGATTGTGAGTAGGGAGTACCTGGCCATGTGTGCTGCAGCTGGAGGAACCTGTTACTCTCAAAGGAGAGGCTGCAGTGACTTGCGGGGAAGGGAAGAATGCAGACAGAACTGAAAGAACATATTTCTTGCTCTTTGCTCTGAGGTTCTGGCAAGAGAACCAACCCCACACCACCCTACTGGAGGATGCTCCTGGGCTGGGCTGTGGACAAGCACACACCTCCCCTTTTTTTCCCTCTGTGCTGGGTTTGTTGTTCGTTTGTTTTTTTAATGTGCACACTTCCAACCTTAATGGTGAAGAGAAACCTAAAACTTGTGCTATAATGCCATTTTTTGGAAAACAAAAGAAAGACTAATTATAATACCAACCTGTTAAATTGTTAGAATCAAAGTTAAAAGTCTTAAGAAAGGTGTTTGCTACTTCAAATGTGGCAGTAGAGGCACTTTTTATCAGACACTACAAAAAAATGATTTACCATATCACAAAAAGGAAAATGATAATATTCCAGCAACCGAACCCAAAGATACAGAATATTGTGATCTAACTGACAATTCAAATAGCTGTTGTGAAGAAAAATCAACAAGCTACAAGAAGACAACGAGATGGCTTCACTAAAGAATTCTAAACGATTAAAGGAGACTTAACACCAGTCCTTAAACTATTCCCAAATATCAAGGAGAGAACACTTCTAAAGTCATTCTACAAAACCAGTACTGCCTTGATACCAAAACCAGACAAGGATACCACCAGAAAACTATATATCAATATCTCTAATGAATATAGATGCAAAACTCTCAAAATATTAGCAAACCTAATTCAAGAACACATTACAAAGATTATATGCCATGACCAAGTGGTACTTATCCCTGGGATACAAAGATGGTTCCACATACACCAATCAGTAAGTGTAATACATCACATCAATGAAGTGAAAGATAAAAATCACATGATCATTTCAGGAGATTCATAAAAAGCATTTAACAAAATACAACATCCTTTCATTATAAAAATCCTTAACAGATTGGGTATAGAGGGAACTTACCCCAACATAATAAAGGCCATATATGACAAACCCACAACTAACATTATACTGAGGAGAAAATTTTAAAGTATTTCTTCTGAGATCAGCAACAAGGATGCCTACTCTCACCACTCCTATTGAGTATAATATTGGGAATCCTGGCTAGAGCAATTAGGCAAGACAAGTAAAAGGCATCCAACTCAAAGGAAGAAATAAATTGTCACTACTTGCTGATGATATGATCTTATATACAGAAAATCCCAGAGTCAGTCAAAAAAAATGTTGGAATTAGTAATTTCAGTATAGTGGCAGGAGAGTAAATCAACATACGGAAATGAGTTGCATTCCTTTACACTAATGTTGAAGTATCTGAAAAAGAAAATGATACCATTTGCAATAGCATAAAAAAAAAAAATAATAATTAGCAATGACGTTCACCCAGGAAATGAAAGATCTTTACAAGTGGAATATCTGTAGAGTGACAACTATAAGACCTTGCTGAAAGAAATTGAATAAGACACAAATGGAAAGACATCCCATGTTCATGGAACAGAAGAATTAATATTATTAAAATGGTCATACTACCCAAAGCCATCTACAGCTTCAACACAATCCCCATCAAAATACCAAAAGCATTCTTCACAGAACAAGAAACAATCCTAAAATTTGTGAGAAACCACAAAAAGTCTCAAATAGCTAAAGCAATCCTGAGAAAACAACAAAGCTAGAGGTATCACACTTCCAGATTTCAAACCACACTACACATCCATAGTAATAAAAAAAACCAGTATGGTACTAGAATGATAATAGACATATTGACCAATAGGACGGAGAGAAAAAAACACAAGAACCATATGATTTCATTCATATATGGAGCACAAAGCTGAAAGCAACAAAGAAACAAAAACTCATGGATACAATTAATAGTTTAGTGGTTATCTGAAGGTATGAGGGCAGGGAGGTGGGAGAGAAGGGAACAGGGTCTCAAATATATGGTGATGGAAACAGCTGGCTCTGGGTAATGAACACATAACAAAACACATAGATGATGTATTGTAGAATTGTACACCTGGAACCTGTGTGCTTTTTTTACTGACCAATGTCACCCCAGTCAATTTAATAATTAAAAAAAGTACAAAAAAAAAATGTTGAGCACAGGTACAATTTAAAAGGGTAACCCCCTTCAATAATGTCTGCTTACAATATTGGTTTGCAGCACAACTACCAGTTCTGGGATTATAGTCCCTTAACTTTAATTACTCAAATTTCCTAAGCTGAAGTAGGTGAAATTGGAACAAGCCTATTCTCACTGTACGTATAATTGTACACATAATTGTACATACAATTGACTAGATCTAAAATAGCATTTATAATCATTTAATTATCTCTCTTAAATCTAAAGCTTCAATTAAAAATAAATATACCAACAAAAATTCTTATATTATGATTAAAAGATGTAGCTACCTCCAGGTTTAGTAAGGGAATTTCAAATGTACTTTACCTACAACTTATAATTGTGAACTATTTCTATATGTATAATAAATACATATGCACTTTAAAAGAAACCGTAGAGAAGCAGCTCATCAATACTGGTCTTAGCAATGATTTTTTAAATGACACCAATGGCACATACAACACAAAAACCAACAGATCGGACTATATCAAACTCAAAAGCTTCTGCACAGCAAAAGAAATTAACAAAATGAAAAGAGAACCTGTAGAATGGGAGAAAAAATTTACAAACCACATGGAATAAAGGGTTAACATCCAAAATATATGAATAACATACAACTTAATAAAAATGATTTTTAAAATGAGTAGAAGAACTAAATAAACATTTCTCCAAAGCGACATCAAAATGGCCAACAAATGAAAAGATGCTCAGCAATGCTAATTATCAAGAAAAGGCAACTCAAACCACAATGAGATAGCATTTCACACCTGTTAGAATGACTATCAGCAAGACAGGAAACAGCAGGTACCATAGAAGAATGTGGTGAAGAGGAAACCCTTATACATTGTTGGTAATGTAAATTGGCCTAAGCACTATAGAAAACAATATGGAGGTTTCTCAAAAAATTAAAAATAGATCTACCATACAATTCCATTTCACTTCTCAGTATATACCCAAAGGAAAACAGGATTTTGACATGATATATGCACTCCCAGGTTTATCAGCATTATTCACAATAGCCAAGCTATGAAAACAACCCAAATGCCTATCAACAGATGAATAACTTTTTTAAAAAAGATGTGGTGCATATACACAATTACTATTTAGCCATGAGAAAGGATATCCTGCCATTTGCAACATGGGTGGACCTTGAGCAGATTATGCTAAGCAAGGTAAGACAGTAAGACAAGTACTGAATATCACAAATCTGGCTCCTGCCTGCCCCTATGATTTCATGTCATGCCACTCTCCTCCTTGCCCACTGTGCTACCAGCTCTGCCTTCCCTTTGGTTTCTTGCCAAGTTCATTCATGCTTCAGGGTCTTTGCACTACTGTTCTCTCTGCTTGGAATGTTCTCTGCCTGATCTCCATGTGGCTCTCTTCTATTCTTTTGGAGCTCTGGCCTGCTGAACCAGTTCATAACCTCTAGAAGTATGACTAGGTGGTTAAGTAAAAACACTCAAATTCACTGAAGTTTGTGAACCAATGAGCTAAAGTTTCTTTTCTTCATATCTGTAAGTAAGTTACAGATTTGTTAATGAACCTAGAAATTTAAAAGCATCTGAGTACTCAATAAATTTTCTTGTTTCCCTTAGACAACGTTTTTCACGTTGAGCTCTTATACTGGCTAAATAAAAACAGTGCTGCAGCAGACACCCAACAACAATAAACAGGCGTACAGAGGTGTAGCATTCTGTTACTACATTCCATGGAGAGCTCCAATCAGCAGACAGCCTGGTTCCATGAAGTCATTCGGGGATTTGTGTTTTATTTTCTCATCCTAGGGCATTATCATCACCTGTTTGGTTGAAGTTGGGTTACATGGGTTCTAGTTGACAGAAAAGAAATTTTCGAAGTCATGCTGGTTTAAGGTGTTGGTCCAGAACGAAGACACATCAAATCTGTTTATTCTGTTGGTAAGTACTTAGCATATGGCTATGCTTAACTAGAGGCAGGAACCAGACAGGTAACCACATGCCAACTACATAACCAGGGAAGTGGGGGGGGATCAGATTTTGATGGACTCCGGCATGAGCAAAGTTTTATGTAACACTTCCAAACAAGTTACTCAACATCTATTCCACTATAGAATAATACAACAAATTAGAGATCATTTGTTGCATATATTTCACATGAAGGCATTATGGAATCAGAGATTGTTAATATAGAAGGAACCCTCATTTGACAGGTGTGAAAACAGACTCAGTTGAAACACACTCACCTTCAAGGTCACAGTGATCAGTAGTGGAATCAGGCCATATTGAAAAGCAACCATGTTCTCAGTTCCAACAGTTGCCATCTCTACTTAAGCTAACATCAAGATGTACACATTAAATAACTAGCTATTCATACAAGCACCTCGAAACTGCTTATAGGACATAACTGAGTTCATTCCATGATGTCTCCATTCAATACACTGAAAGCAGTATGTCTTCTTTACATTGAATTCATAAAAATCTTAATGATAAAAAGTAAAATCTATTCCTTTACAAAAATCTTGCCTAAGAAGAAAAAGTATTGAGAGGATTTAATAATCCAAAAATTGAAAAATTACATATATACAAAATGCAACATGAAACAGCTATTCTGCAGTAGAGTTCTAGTCCTTTTTAAGACTTCTCACTGAAGGGTTGATTGTAAAGGTAGAAATCAGGTTCTACCACAATTGGAAGACTGTTAACGATGTTTAAAGGCTTGGGAATTAAGCCCAGGTTGAGATCTTGGTTCTATCACTTATTAGCTAGTTTTCAGTTACTCTCTCTTTTTTTTTTTTTTTTTTTTTTTTTTGCTTTTTGGTATGTGGGTAGCTCCCTGACTGGGAATCGAACCCAGGCCACAGCGCCGACAGCGCCGAAGCCCCAAGCCACTACACCATCAGGGAACTCCGAGTTACCCTCTTGGATCCTCATTTTTTCTCATTGTAATATGGGCAAAATATAGCTGCACTTCATATTGTTTTGAAGACTGAACAGTACAGTGCTCAGCACAACATAGAGCATAGTAAGTGCTCAGTAAATGAAGGCAAAACACAAGGGAGGAGGGTCACTTCGCAAAACTACATTTAAAACAATTTTTATGAAAGTATTTTTATTGTTAGACTTATTGGGGTGACATTGGTACAAAACTACATTTTTAATGCTTGCATTGCTTTTCAAAACCTCAACACTAATACCATTCTCTTTTTATGAGAAAATAATTATCAGTATCATTCACTTACCAAGCATTTAATGCCTCCAAATTTCTAGAGTCTGAGAAAGTCAATGATAACCACAATCTCTGGGCAACTTACAATCTTGGGAACACTTTAGGTATTATACTAATGTCTGATATACCTGTAGTAGAATTCCTGACTACCCTATATATTTCCCAGACATAAGACCTCCTCGGAATTACTCTACTACCTTTCCCCTTAGACTGAGTGGAGTAGCTCCAGACCGATTTTTCCTAATAGAAAATTATGAAGTCATTTTGATTAGGGTAACTTTACAAGTGACAATCTAAATCTACCTGCTTTCTGTAGGGAGGAGTGGGAAGAACCTGACCAGCAATTTTAGAATGAAGCCATACAGTCCACTCTCATTCACAGTAGTTACAATTTTATAAAGTTGCCACAAATACTGAAACACTGCTGCTAGGGAAAAATCAGGGTTAGATTCCTGTGTGCCTCTGGCCACATTTTAATCAACCAACGAAGACATAACTTATTTTTATCTATATTTCTCTTTAAAGACACTTATTATATATTGTTGATAACAACGTTGAACTCACAGCCCTAGAATTGTAACTCATGCCTGAACGTGGCTTACCTAACACATGTATTTTTCTCTGTAAAGCACATCATAGCCTTCTTACACTTAGGAACACTAGACAGCACTTCAGCACTAGATAGCCATTTCAAACAGCAAAATGACCAAAAAACACAAAAATGTGGGAAACTATATCACAAAACATACACTTGTTTGCAGTGTGAGAGCTGAAATATGAAGGCAGAGCATCGCCTTGTTCAACCACAGCTAGGAATGTGCCCAACAGCCAACTTAAAAGTTTTGCCACTCTATGCATGGCCATAAAAGATTGCTTAGGTATTGCAAGTACTGATTTTGGGGTTACAAATAGATTTTAGTGAGTAGGCAAATTCACAAATATAGAATCAGCAAAAAGTAAGAATCAATTATATGCTTAACTGACTAATCAATACCAAAGGTTTAATATATTCACTATATGTGAGAAACACTGCTGAGGATTCAGAATCAGATAAGGCAGATAAGTCTTTATCACTATTGCCCCTGTGGTCTAATGGAAGACACACAAGTATTATAATGGTGTATGATGGTTAAGTGCTATAAAAAAGTAAGCAGAGAAAGGGTACAGGAGCACAGAGAAAACAATCTAAATCAGGGTGAGGCATCAGAGAAAAGCTTCCCAGAACAGACACTCAAGAGGGTCTGCTGCTGTGTTGTTTAAAAATTAGTAATGAACCATATAAATCAGGGGTGTCCAACCTTTTGGCTTCCCTGGGCCACACTGGAAGAACTGTCTTGGGCCACACATAAAATACACTAACACTAATGATAGCTGATGAGCTTTTTTAAAAGGTCACAAAAAAATCTCAATGTTTTAAGAAAGTTTATGAATTTGTGTAGGGCTGCATTCAAAGCCATCCTGGGCTGCATGCAGCCCATGGGCCACAGGTTGGACAAGCTTGGTGTAAAGGGTGAGAACGTGGGAACCCCAAACTAAGGAAAGAATGAAAAGCCTCCAGGGTGCAAAACCTCAACTACACAAAGAGTACACATGAGATGGAAAGCAGGCAGAAACAGTGTATTGAGGAGGGTGTTTGATGAACAGTAAAAGCTTTATCTTGCTTACTGTAGGACAACTTACCAGGTCTCCTCTCTCCTGTAGCACAAGTTTTTCTGTTTACTGGGTCTTTCTCGCCAGCATACAAAATATTTTCTTACTACTATTCCCCCTCCAGCTACCGCTGTCTTTCTTTGCTCCCCTTTGCAGCAAAACTATTTGAGACTTGTCTGTACTCACTGTTCCAATTCCTCTTCTTTACTTCTCTCTTGAATCCACTTCAGTCAGGCTTCCCCCTTCCATTACTCCACTCAAACCAATTCAGTTTGGAACAATCTTTTCACTTGGCTCCTACTCTTTTCTCGTTTTCCTCTTACCTCACTGGCCATTCCATCTGTTTTCCTTGCTGTTTCCTCCACACCAACATGGTCTCTTAATATTGGAGTGCTTCGAGGTTCAGTCCTCAAACTTCTTCTCTGTCCATATTCATTCTCAGTGATTTCATCCTGTCTTAAAGTTTTAAGACATTAATAATCTGATGGCTCCCAACTCTTACTTCACCATTTATCACCTGATTCATAAATCTAAATACATATTCAAAATTTTATTGAGTCATATAGGCATCATAAACATATCCTGAACTAAGCTGATCTTTTCCTCCAAAAACTGTTTCTCTCACATCTTCTAAATTTTAAATCAATCCCATCCCTCCAGTTGCTCAGGCCAAAAACCTTGGAATCATCTTTGAGCTCTTTCTTGTTCCACTATGACAACAACTACCTGTCCTCACACTTGTATCTAGTTCCTTAACAATTCTGGTTAATATATATCCAGAGTTCAAGTACATTCTGCCACTGTTATCATCCTGGCCAAAGTCACCTCTCATGACAATTGCATTAACTTTTTAGTCAACATATTAGTTATGTAACAAACTCCCAAAACTCACCATCTTAGAGTAACAGACACTATCCCAGTTTCTGTGGATTCCGAATCTAAGTGCAGATTATCTGGGTACGTTACACTCAAGGTCCCTCACAAAGCCACAGTCAAGCTGTCAATAGAACTGTAGTCTAATCTGAAGGCTCAACTGAGAGATTCAGCTTCCAAGCTCACTGATGTTGTTGGCAGGATTTAGTTGCTCATGATTTGTTGGACCAAGAGCTGTTCTTCACTGGCTATTAGCTGGAGGTCACCTTCAGTTTCTTGCCACATGAGCCTCTCTGAAAGGCAGCTCACAAAATGGCAGCTGACTTCAACAGTGAGCAAGAAAGCAAAACAGAACATGCAAAATGGAAGCTATTGTCTTTGTAACTTAATCTCAGAAATTGTATCTCATCACTTTGCCATAGTCTATTCATTAGAAGTATGTCACTAGGTCTAGCCCACAGGGATTACAATAAAGGTGTAAGTCGCACAAGGCAGGGATCATTGCGGGTATTTTAGAAGCTGCCTTACCACAACTGGTCTGCTCTCAAATTACCCCTCCCACCACACACACACACACTTTTTCTCAACACTATTTTACTAGAACTCAAGTAAGAACCTATTACTTCTTTGCTCAACCCTACAAAGACTTTCCACTTATGAAAGCTATAACTATAGTACTCTTAGAAAACATAAATGTAAATTTTCTGGCATTAGATTAAGCAATGATTTGTTGAATTTGATACCTAAAATGCAAGCAACCAAAGAAAAAAACAGACTTCACCCAAATTAAACTTTTGTGCTACAACAGACACTCTTGTGAAAAGTTCAAAGAGAATCCACAGGATAGTAGAGAATATTTGTAAATTATATATCAGAGCTATTGTCTAGAATATATAAAGAACTCTTACAAGTCAACAATAAAAAGAAAAGTAACACAATATAAAAAAATGAACACACAACCCACCAAAACTGAAGAAACAGAAAATATGAACAGACTAGTAATTAGTAAGAAATTTCAATCTGTAATAAAAAATTCCCCAACAAAGAAAAGCCCAGGACCAGATGATTTCATTGGAGAATTCTACCAAATATTTAAAGAGTTAACACCAATCCTCAAACTCTTATAAAAACATTTTTTTTTTAATTGAAGAAAAAGGAATGTTTCCGAACTCATTCTGTGAGGCCAGCATTACCCTGATATCAAAGCCAAATAAATGCTACAAGAAAACTATACACCAGTATCCCTGATGAATATTGATGCACAGATCCTCAACAATATACTATCAAATCAAATCAAATCAGCACATTAAGGAATTACACACCATGACCAAGTGAGAGTTATTCCTGGAATGCAAGGATGGCTCAACATGAAAATCAATTATTCTAATATACATTAACAGAATTAAAAACAACATGATCATCCTAATTGATGCAGAAAAGTATTTGACAAGACTCAACACCCTTTCCTGATTTAAAAAAAAAAAAAATTCAACGAACTAGGAATAGAAGGAAACTATCTCAACATACTAAAGACCACGTATGAAAAGCCCACAGACAATATACTCAATGGTAAAAGATGCAAAACTTTTCCTCTAAAATGATGACCAAGGACACCATCTTTTGACACCTGTATTCAACTTGGTATTGGAAGTCTTAGCCAGAGCAATTAGGCAAGAAAAATAAAAGAAAAGGCATCTAAACTGGAAAAAGTAATATTATGCTTGCAGATGACATAAATCTTTTATGTAGAAAACCCAAGATTAACACACACACACATTTATATAAGTAAATATTAACAGACCTAAAGTGAGAAAGAGACAATAGGGGTCACTTCAATACCCCACTTTCTTCAATGGGTAAATCATCCAAACAGAAAACCAGTAAGGAACCGTGCTGGAGTTAATGACATGTTAGACCAGATGGTTACTATCTAGAATGTCAAAAGAACTACAACCTAGTAACAAAAAAATCAAATAGCCCAATTAAAATCTGGGCAAAGGACTCGAATAGACATTTCTCCAAAGATGATATACAAATGGTCAACAGCATGTGAAAAGATGCTCAAAATCATTGTAACCAGAGAAATGCAAATCAACACTACAATGAGATATTATCTTACACACATCAGGATGGCTAATAGAGCGGAAGGAGGCAGTGGGAGAGAGCAAAATAAAAACAAAACAAAAAGACAAAAAAATTGTTGGTGAGGATGTAAATAAACTGGAACCCTTGTATACTGTTGGTAGGATTGTAAAATGGTGCAACTGCTATGGAAAACTGTATGAAGTTTCCTCTAGCAATCTCACTCCAGGCTATATATCCAAAAGAATTGAAAGTAGGGTCTCAAAGAGGTACTTGCACACTTGTTCACATCAACACTTCACACCAGCCAAATGTCCACTGACAGATAAATGGATAAACTGTGCTATATAAAAACAGAATATTTTTCAGCCTTAAAAAGAAATTCCTGTTACATGCTACAACATGGGTGAAGCTTGAAGACATCATGCTAAGTGAAACAAGCCAGTAACAAAAAGACACTGTGATTCCACTTACATGAGACACCTAAAATGGTCAAATTCAGAGACACACAGAGTAGAATGGTGCTTTAAGGGGCCGGAGTGTGCATTTATGTGTTCAATTCCTTTATATTCTTAGGAGTGGAATGGCTGAGTAATATGTTAACACCACGCTCAGCTTTCTGAGGAACAACCTAACTGTTCAGAAGTGGCTGCACCGCTTTACGCTCTAACCAGTGTTCCCATTTATCTACATCCCCCACACTATCGTCTTTTTGATTAAAGCAGTCCTAGTGGGTACGACTTGGTAATTCATTGTAATTCTGATTTGTAGTTCCCTAATGACTAATGATGTTGAGAATCTTTTCATGTGCTTATTGGCCATCTGTCTATCTTTTTTGGAAAAATGTCTTTTCAAATCCTTTGCTTATTTGTAAATTGGATTGTCTTTTTGGTTAAGTTGTGAAAAGTTCTTTATATATTCTGGATACAAGTCCCATTATATTTTAAAATTAATGGAATGCTTCTTGATATAATTATCATAGCTTTTTATACCACACTTCATTAACTTGGAAAGTATTTTCAAGTTAGAATATATTAAGTATAACAATTGTCACCTTAAATATAAATTACATACAAATTTAAAAATTTAAAACCACCACACTGTATTTCCAAATAAATGAATTCCAAGTCTAGGAGTGGGAGATATGGGGAACTATAGGTTAAAAGCTTTAGAGATATATGCAATGCATGGATTCTCTTTGACTCCTAACTTGAGCTGGAAAAAGATGGAGACAATTTAAAATACTGACTGTATAATTACTGAGAAACTATTAAAGATACAAGTGTGGTGATAGCATTGTTGTTACAGGTAACAGTTTTTATCTTTTAGACATATGAGGGCTGTCTGGAAAGTATCCAGCCATGTAATACAAAAAGAAGAGGTATTTACAAAGGAATTTATTTGCTACCTGAGACTTACTTCAAAATAAATCAGGGAAGATGGGATGGCATATAGATAAATCAAGACTGGCCATGAACTGATCATGTTGACATAGGTTCACTATACCATTTTACCTCTGTGTATGTCTGAAATTTTCCTTTAAAAGTACAAAAGCACTACTGCAGTGTCCACTATATGTATGAACACAGGTACCTGGCAGCAACAAAATAATACCAACTAAATTTTTACAAATTTATGAATTCCCAGTTATCTCAGAGCAAAAGAGCCCTGGGAAACTTAATGAGACTGACATATCCATGCAGTTATTTGTGCAACATTTTAAGTAATACCACCAGTCACAGGCTGAGTGGCTGTATCAACCATGGTATACACAATAGCACAAAGCACCAGCCATCAGCACCACTCTGCACCTATGCAGTTCATCTCCTCAGAGTTCACAAAGGGGCCCAAACTCCCATTAGAAGGGTGTAACAACTACCTTCCCTGACTACAGAAAATACTACCTTCAAGTACGTACATGTCTATTTTAAGTAATTACAGCCATCCCTCAGGCTACCTTATACTCACCCAAACTGCACATCCAACAGACACACGAGTCAGGATGGTAGGTAAAACTTGCACAGTTAAAATACATACCCATCAGAATGACTGTAATTAAAAAAGACAAGTATTCACAAGGATGTGGAGAAACAGCAGCCCTACACATTGTGGTAGGAACATTTTAAAATGGTACAGCCACTTTGGAAAACAGTGGGTAGTTTTTCAGAAAGTTAAACATAAAAATTTTCTGACCAAAAGAACAATTACATTTCTAGGAATCTACCTAAGAGAAATAAATGAAAACAGATGTCCAAGCTAAGACATATACATGAATATTAATAGCATTCATAACAGAAAAATGTCAACAATCCAAATATCCATCATCTGGTGAATGCATAAACAGAACGTACACTACCCATACAATGAGAATACTATATAGCAACTAAAGGAACCAAGTACAGGTACATGCTACAACATGAACCTCAAAAACATGCCAACTGAAAGAAGCCAGGTACAAAAGACTTCAAATTATGTAATTCCATTTATGTGTAATTTGTAGACAGGGAAATTTTATAGAAACACATCAGTGTGGCTAACTAGGGCTGGGGACAGCAGCAGAAATTAACTACAAAGGAGCATAAGGGGAACTCTCATGGGCTGATGGAAATGTTCTAAAACTACATTGTGATGATGGTTGCACAGCTCTATATACATTTACTAAAACTATTATTACAATGGGTAAATTTTATGGTGTGCAACTTATTTCAATAAAGCTGTATTTTTAAAGTACCATTACAACAAAGTCTTATGACTGACTTTTAAAGCTCTGGCTGACAGCCTATTCATTCAATTTTAATACAAGAAATTCTAATACACTATCTGGATTAAGAATATTATTAGCATTTGCTTAAAAACTAAACATGTTATTTTTAAAGGACTCCAAGTACACACATCGCTAAACCTCACTGACCAGTGCTTCTAGCTGTGTCATGTAACAAATCATTGCTGACAGCTGACATTAGTATTTTCTCTTAGCCATTTTTGTTTTCCCCTAATCTTATGCCCTACTCTATTCCTTTTATTAAAAATCTCTTGTTTGGTATTGCCCAAGTTTTCCATTAGATACAAAGTTTTCTTAGAATATTTCATAATCTGAAATACAATTTTAGGTATTTATATTGAATACAAATACATATGTACGCTGTAAATATAAAATGAGTATTATCCTTTTTTCCTTCTGTTTGGTCATTAAGCCACTCACATGCTGCCTCTGCTGAGTTTCAAACTTTTCATTGTTTCAAATGAAAAAGAAAAGCTTTGCTTTCATTATTTTGGTTCAAAATTATTTTTTGCTTGAAGCTTATTAATATTTAATCAACTCTTCTTTCAAAGTAGTGCTGCCTCCTCTGCTCAGGCCTGCTTCAATTTCAGTCTGACTACGTCTCTTTCCAGTTCCCTGAAAAATCCACCGAGGAAATGTCCCCTCTAAAGCTAGGCATTAAAAAAATTATTTTAACATTTTCCCCCAAACAAAATCTCATGTGAAATGCCAATATTCTACAAGGAATACAGCAGAAAGCTAAGGTGAAGTGGAAGGCAAGGCATCCTGCCTGCTAGGACCCATGAACTATCGCAGTCTTAAGGTATGGCTTGAAAACCCATATACTAGGACAAACGACAGTGATTTCTGCACAGCACAAATACAGAACAATTATACTGAAAATACTTAAGCAATACTCGTAAGAAAAATTCAGATATACTTAACTTAAAAATACACATTTTAGAACCTCAATTTTAAAAATGGATCATTATGATTCACAAAATAATTTGCCTTTTAAATTCCATAAAGACATTACTTTTAGGAATTCCATTTACTACAAATGCTGTGTAACTTTTAATTTCCTTATTTATGACAGATTTTTTTAAAAAGATCAACGAAAGGGAAGTCAAAAGCCAAATAAACACAAAACACTGAGCTTAGTGGAAAGTTGCCAAATAATATGAGTTGGTCAGCAGGAAATGCCAATTGCCCAACAGGCTGTGAAGAAAATAAGATAGCAAGAAAGTCTGGTAAAAAATAATTTATGTAACTGTATTATGAGTTTAAAAAAAAAAACAGCACTACCTGCCTCCAGAATCAGGTATGAATCAAGCCAAGTAAGTGTTCAACCAAAATGGCAACAAATAGGATAAACCTGAAAAAGGGGATGTGTACTATCAGGGATTTTCAAATTTATCATTAACTGTAAAATATAAACCCCTTCCCCTCAGAAATCAAAGGTAAAGGTATCGTGTATTAACGTCACATTTCTCTAAATAAAAATAGAAATCACTGCTATATGATTGTAAAAATGGAGGCAAGTAAAGAGTTCAGAATATACTTGTTTATAATCAATTAAATGATGAGCCATAATTTGAACCCTAATTATCACATTATGTAGAAATCACAATTCAGGTATTGTGTCCTCAGTTATTAAGATATATGTTAAATAGGTCACATTTTAAAAACATTTTATCATTACATTATCAAATTTGATAAAATCTTATCAAAACATCTATGTATTCAATAGAAATCATATTGTTAAAAGTAAAAAGTAACATTTAAAGAAAACTGCTGAGGTGCCAAATAAGTATTTTCTATTACATATACACAATTTAATATTTGGAACTACATAATTTAATTCTTGCTAAGTTGACTCAGGTTTACAAAGGCATACTCTGTGAACTGGAATAAATTTCCCCGGCACCACTTTTCCTTTTTTATTCCAAAACTCTTTCATTAGGTTTAACTTTCTTCTGTCATTCATATGTAAAAGTTACAGAAGGGTTACAAAACGTAGTCTTAATAACATGTTTTAAAAAATCGAAGCAAAGTGCATGTTAAACTAGCTACAACTACTTAAACTTCTGAGTTACCATCAAATAAAAAATAGATGAACACTTCATTCACTTAAATATTTGAGGAAAAAAATAGTATACCTTGCTTAAATAAGAATTCCCCAGTAAGGATATTATATAAAAGACTTCCCATTATTTTATTAAGTTTACTTTCTCTCATTAAAACTTTAAAAGTCTAATGAAGAACACCCTTACAGTGCCATATTACACGACTACAGTACTGTTAATAAAGCAGCCCAGGACAGTTGTAAACATTTTAAATGCAGTAAACAAGAGTTGGCATGTCTTCTCTCCCTAAACTTGCCATTACAATCCTCTTTCCATGAATAATTATTCTTCCTGGAAACATTTTCAGGTGTATTTTAGTCTTTAAAAATATTACACTGAAATAATATGTGAAAAAATTTAGTCATGGCAATTTCACTGAAGCTTTTATTGCCTCTGTTGGTAATACGACAGGGATTGTAAGAAACACAATTGAACTTACAGAGATATGCAGATGATAGTCACTAAAGATAATCTCGATCTCAAGTATTTTTATATGTGGGCACTTCTAATTTTATACACTTGACTATTTAAAAAGCATTACATTTTAAAAAGTGTACCTGTTTTGACATTTGGCAAAAAGGAAACTGTACCTGTGGTTCAGTTTAAAACAAAGAATCAGCATGGGGAGTTTACCAGAATAAGACTGAAACATTAATGAATTAAAGCAATTCAAGTCGTGTGTGTGTGTGTGTGTGTGTGTGTGTGTGTGAGCGTGTCTCCTTCAACCTCTCTCACAAATTCACTCACACACGTATTTATAAGCATTTTTAGTACAAAATATTCCCTGTAACCAGACATTTATCCTCAGAATAATCATTCACATTGCATCAGTCTTCTCTTTCAGCCCTAGAAATAGTATTAATTCTAAGATGCCATCATAGAGTAAAAACCTTACCTTTTATGCTACATAATTATATTCAAAGACTTATGTATTTTTGTTTATAATTACACAGTAATTATAAATGTCTAGTACCAAACTGATGACAAATACTACTCTGTTGAAAAGGTCTTGCATTTAAAAGTCTGTAAAACCCAAGGCACTAAGCCATGAACCAGTATCAGACTTTTATGAAAAACAATTTATATTGGGAAAAAAAGCTAATGGAATCTCATTTAAAACACAGCGTATTTGAATTAATTAATCTGAAAACAATATCATAACTCAAAATCTCTAAGACAGGAAACAAAAATAGTACATATATATCTTTTTAAATTTTTCATAATTGAAGTTCCTCTTTATATTTACAAATACAAAATCAGGAAGTACTTGAAAGGAAAGCAAAAGGATGATTCTTCTTTTTTCTTCCCTTTTTTTTAAATAACCAATTCCAGTATCTTGAATAGAAATTTTCAAAATTTTCTTTTGGTAGAATTGTATTCTTGAATTAAAGTTATGATTGGAATATTAATATCCATGGGGAAACGCTTTCTAGTCAATTTCAAAATCATGTAAATAAAAAGTAGTTTTAATATGTCATTTTCTTAAAATCATTTCCACATCTACATAAAATGTACTGCTAATATGAAGTACATTCCTTTGATAATTTCAACATTAGACCTTAGCAAATGCCTGGATACACCAAGCAAAATCTATTCCTGCTAAAGACCACAGATGTACAATATTTTAAGTTTTACATTGTTTAACCTTTCTTACAGAAATGTTTTAAAAAGAAATAAACCCTTCACATGTCAGGAAGTGAACAAGGAAATGAGCATTTTCAGCATGAAAGCAGTTCAAAGGTCTTGTAATGAAAATCATACACACAAGACAGAATTCTGCTTTGATGTGAAAACTGAGCTAATTTGAGTGAAAGAGTAAAGAGACTAAGTAATTTATAAAAATAGAAGCCAGATTGGTATTTTGCATCAAGTGCATGCTTGCTTGAAAATCTTTGCTCCTCAAGTAAGTATTTGGCAACCACAGTGATTAGCAGTTAAAGCAATTTCAACAAAATAAGAAGTCATCAAAAATGGACTATTTGTATGAAAGAGCAGTACCTATAAGGATTGAACTTCATGGCTCATCATAACCACTTTCAAAATTTAATTCCTACTACCATCTTATAAATTATGAGAATTTCATTTGTGTTCCATAGTGTGCTGACAAAAACAAAAAACTTAAAAAAAAAAAAAAAAAAACCCTCATGCCTAAATTTAGAATATTGTATTGTGCAGCAATCTAAAACATTCAAAACAAATTAAATAGTTTAACTTATTCGACAGGCATATAAGCATTTCAAAATCATAATGAAACCAATTATGTGATGCATAATGTAGACAGGAGTACACTCTAACATTATGCAGATATTTTCTAAATAAAAGCTCTGTAGGACAACTATATAAACATGGGTAAGGTAAGTGCAGACTAGTTCTGTGGAACCTTTTAAAATCGAGGGTCTGAAACAACAAATTTTTCAGGTAGGCACACGAAGTTATCCAAAAAATTTTCACATTGGTTATTTTGACATTGTTTTCATCAGATTCTCTATTCACGTCAACAATACATGTGATTTGCCAGAAAAAAAAAAATTCTCAAATGAAAACACCATTCCAGATCTGGTACACTTAAATATATCACTCTCACTGGAAGTGCTATCAGCATAGTCTTTGCAACTAGCCCAAAGCATATATTTAAGAAGTTTTTATAAATTGTTTGTGATATTCATTCATATGTTTAATTCTTATGCCATACTGTTTTCTGATGAAGACAGCATTGTGCTTTACGCAAGAATGGAAACCTCAAAATAATCACCATAAAGCTCCTAAGACTTATGGGAGAATAAACTAGGATGGTCCACAGATATAAGATGAAATCCACAATATTGGAATTATAAATGTTTAGAGCGGCCCAGACTAGAAGACAAGCCCAAACCACCATTAGGAGAATGAAATACGGTATGGTCCAAGATGTATCCTTAAAGTTTTGTCTCAACCCTCAGTCTGAATTGCGAGGATTGATCTTCAGTTCAGTCCAGCCAGCAGAAATTGACTGTGCAATTTTCCGTTGTATTTATTGTACAGACTATGTACATTCTAGAAGGTTCCTTTAGTGCTACACTGTTGTACTTTTTGTCCCAGCAATTTGAGGGCGTGCAAATTCCACAAAGTCATCAATAAGAACAGGCCATGCTCCTAGGGAAAAAAATACATGGGAGAAAGAAAAGAAAGAAAAGCAGAAATAAGACTAACATTTTTTAATACAATCTTTTATTCTTTATGTACCTTCTCCGTAACAATTAAAGTATAGCATTATAATTATTTTCGCTGATAGAGAACTTCCAAAATTCTAGCTTTATAAAGTTTCTACCAAAAGTATTCCTGTAGGTGTTCCCTGGTGGTATAGTGGCTAGGCTTCAGCGCTCTCACCTCCAAGGCCTGGGTTCGATCCCTGCTCAGGGAACCGACCCCCCCTCCCCCCCCCAAAAAAAAGTATTCCTGTATTCTTTGTGCTCTATTATTCCAACACTTGGTCATTCTTCAAATGATAAAAATAACTCTTTTGGTAATCAATCAATAATATGGTTTTCTGAAGGTCATTGAACTCAGGTCACAGAAGTAATTTAGTCAAAACTGTCAGGCTAAGGAATGGTCATGATATGGCATGCTGCCAGTGCTGAAAGCATAGTACGTAGGAAGAGACAAATTTTCAGGCATTTTGTGACACTCTTACAAAGAAAATTAACAGAAGTATCAAAATCTATCCTATTTCATAATTACTGGAAGACTTAAAATTCCCCATATGCATGCCTCTATACATCCACATGCCAATTTCTAAATCAGAAAGTTCTCCAGTTTTGTGTAAGGCCTAACACCACAATTATCAGTCATGTGCAAGATTAGATATTTCTTACTTTTTAGTAAAAACTGTAAGTGACAATGAAAACAAATAATAAAATATCATCATCCCTGGTTAGACTAAAGGGCTCCAGGACACTTTTAAGGAGGCCAAGGTCACTGGAGATTTTTCAAAAAATATCTCGGTCTATTTAACAATCTCAAAAAACACATCCTGCTAATTCTCAAGTGGGACTAGGTAAGTATGTGTGAAGAAATCAATGTAAATCATGCCACTTTTAGAAAAATAAAAGCCAAAAGTAGATGGCATCATCTTTATACATACATGAAGAAATAACAGAAAAGCATTCAATCAGTGAATATTTATTGAATAAATGCCAATAGTGCTATAGTAAGCAGCTGAAGTACATTTCAAATTAGACAGACACTAAAGGAGTTTACAATCAACCTCATAGATATGGCAAACAGCAAGTATAAAAATGCATTAAAATAACAGGTTCCTAGAGTAAACTTAAAATCTCAAACATAGAAGAAAATTACTTATGCCTTTCTGGAAGACATGAATATATAGAGGATGAAGGTTTTCATACAATCAGAAGAGCATTAATAAAGGCTCAAGAAGAGAGAAATCCAACTCTAAGAAAAACAGAAGTAGACAAGAAGGTCAAGAGTGTGTGACAGAAGAAGGCAGGTAAAAAAGAAAACTGGTAGGGCCAAAATTTTCATTACCTTCTTCATCATAATTAGACATGTCATCTGCAATCATTGTACTGAAGTCTAAAAGAAGATTCCAAGTATCTTTTGGTATTGATCGTTTATGATGTTCCTATTAAAAAAAAATCCAAATCACTAAAAAGAGTTTAAAAAAAACAGTCCAGATGATGCTAAATACAAGAATGCAAAACAAATTTTTCATTCTATGTCCATTACATGCTCTGAGATGAGTCAGTCATGCTTTAAAATGTTAATTTATCTTCAAACAAATGAAAATTTTAGAGAAAACATGAACTTACCAACAAAAATTTATTCCATAAGTCTAAGAATTTAAATCTTCCATTTAGCACTAAATTCCAGTAGGCAATGGCCATTTCTAGATCTGTAATATTAAAAATAAATTATGTATTTCAAATGCCATGAGTATTTGTCCCTAAAAAACAAAACAAAACAGGTAAACCAAAGACAGCCTGAAAAATAAAAAAAAAGGCCTGTATCCTGAATACTTTTGGATTAAAGTCCTCCCGAATACATAATCCCAAGGTTCGCATCTTGCCTCCTTCCATCAGGGCAAGGAGAACACCACTTACCTCATGGGGGATGTTTCTGAAGCTCTAATTAGATCACACAGATAAGGATGCCTGACTAATTCCTAAGTATTTAAATGTTAGTCAATGTACACCACCACTGTTTCTCAGCCTCAACACCTGACACTGTGAGCCAGGTAACCTTTTGCTGTGGGGGGCTGCCCTACGCACGATAACATCAGCGGG
Source organism: Lyroderma lyra (assembly GCA_004026885.1). Taxonomy (NCBI): domain Eukaryota; kingdom Metazoa; phylum Chordata; class Mammalia; order Chiroptera; family Megadermatidae; genus Lyroderma; species Lyroderma lyra. The sequence continues at coordinate 203,296 of PVJL010000817.1, forward strand.
ATCCCTAGCCTCTACCCACTAGATGCCAGTAACAGCCCCATCCTAGCCCTGGTGGGAACAACCAAAGACGTTCCCAAACACTGCCCCCAGCTGGGCACCCACTGACTGAAATGCAAAGAATTCCTACCTACAATCCCAATCAATTTTATACTCCAAGTTGTTGGCTGTCTGATCCTGTACTTCCAGGACACTATTAAGAATATGAATTTTAAAAAATTAAAATTAATAATAAACTAAGATCTGCATCTCCAGGTTAGGAAAAATTACATCCCAAGTAACTTAAAAGTCCTTTTGGATATGATCTCCAAAACTCCCTTGATAATCTGAGGAATCATGAGAGACTAGGAAAAACTCCAAAAAGGCTCACATGCTACCTCAAAGAAAAATATATAGGCCATAAGGCAAAAGTCCTCCATCTCCACTCGACCTTAACCTCTTCAAGGACAGGGACTACACATATTCAACCTAGCAGACTGAAACATTCAACAGGCATTCAGAAAACTGCTGAACGAACTTCCTACGGTTCCACATGCAAATGTACTTACCTTCAAATCCATCATTACTTCTTCCTTCAAACTCAGTGGAAAAGGTGCTTTTTCTCTCCTATCCAAGGATAAACTCCTAAATACCAGTATTCTGAATATAACATCCTCCTGCCTCTTCAAGGAATCTTGTCTACTGTCCATTAATTTTCCCGTCTCCTTACATCTTTAACTCTGCCATCTTCTGGCTTTTCCCCTCCACAAACAAACATGCTCAGGTTACCATCTATCTTTTAAAAAAAACCTCTTTTGGGTCTTTTATTTCCTTACTAGCTATCTTCTTTTTCCTTCCCTTCACAGATAATCTTGTACATGGAGTCTCCTGCTTTTATACAAAATGTGCACCTAAAACATTCCTGAAAATCAAGCTCAGATTCCCATGTTTTAAGAGAACTAAAAACATGACACCACTTCCTAATCACATTTCCTTTTTAATCTTTGCAGTCTTTAAAGCTCTATACCCAATATTCCTTCCAGTTTAATTTTTTGTTTTGTGTGCCAAATAAACATATAATTGTCTAGTTTAAGTGCAGTAAAATTACTACTGGCATATACAATAGATTTGCTGTTATTAGTATGCCTAAGGATTTTATTCTTCACTTCAAAAGTATTAAATGTATGAGAACTAAGCTTGTTATGTGTTAACTTTTTTCTTTTTAACTAATTTTTTTTTTTGGGGGGGGTGGTTCTCTGGCTGGGAATCGAACTCAGGCCGCAGCATTGAGAGCGACGAACCTTAGCCACTACACCACCAGGGAACCTCCTAATTTTTATAAAATAAGGATGAGAAAATGTAATATTCAGATAACTACAAACCATGAGACACCTAGATGCCCATTTGTCAGCCGACATACTAACATTAAGAGTCTGGTAAGAGTAGGAATGCACATGTATGATGTTTCAAAGTTCAGGCTGTAAATGAAAACTTTTTATAACTGAGATTCGCTGCCCATTTCCACACCTCCCACACACACTTTAATTCTATAAAATAGTGTCTACTTCTGCCACTCGCAAAATGAAGTGGTATCTGGAGGGTCACCAGATCCTTCTGGTTACCAAATAATCACTTCTATGTCCTTAATTTACTTTGCTTTCTGCCATATTTGACAGAATTGAGCACATAATCCTAGATGGAACTGTCACTTCTTTTGATAGCATGCTATTGGTCTTCCTCTGTCCTCTCTGGCCTTCTTTTTCTTTTACTGGTTCCTCTTCCTCCATTCATCCATTAAATGTCAGTGTTCTATTAACACTGCATGTCAGCAATAACCACTTCTACTTCCCTCAGTAAAGTTTTCAAACCTTTACTTTTTTCACATTGTAAGTTCAACCATCTCTAACAACTCCTAGATCTGAAATTTATCTATTTTCCTAGATTCATATATCTAATTGCCTAAGGACATTTTCATCTGATACACACAAACAACTCAAATTCAACAGGGCTCAAACTGAACTCATTATCTTACCTCTACAGACCTGCTATTCCATTTCTCTCAATGAAAGTCATCACACTACATGCCTACAGTGTTTCTCAATAAAATTTCTCACTGTGAGAAACTGTCTTATGCATTGCAGGACGTTTAGCATCCCACTAATGCCAGTAAAAACCCTCAGTCATTATGACAACCAAAAAACACCACACACATTTCTAAATACCCTCTATGTGTGTTGAGAATTGTTAGGTAAACTCCTTTCTTCCTCATCACATACTTCCGATCAAAGTCCTCTCATGCTGGCTTCTCTGTCCCTACTGATAGGACCTGTACTAGAGTCCTCTTCATGTCCAGCTAAATCACTGCGACAGCTTCATAACCAGTCTCTTGTCCTCTAGTCTGCTTCCTCTCCTTTGAAAGGACCACAATGCTTTCACCTGGAGCTTTGAGGCATAAATCTGGTGTCACTTCCATGTTAAAATTCTTCAATGATTAAAACAACAATTAAGATACCACTACACAGCTTTTGGAATGGACAAAATCTGAAACACTGACAACACCAAATGCTGACAAGGATGGGGAGAAACAGGAACTCACAATCACTGCTGGTGGGAATGCAAAATAGTACAACTACTTTGGAAGACAGTTTGGCAGTTTCTTACAAAACTAAACATACTCTTACCATAAGATCCAGCAATCGCACTCCTTGGTCTTTACCCAGATACACTGAAAACTTATATCCACACAAAACCTGCACGTGGATGTTTACAGCAGATTTATACATAGTTGCCAAAACAACCAAGATGTCCTTTAGAAGATAAATAGATATATAAACTGTAGCATATTCAGATAAAGGAATATTATTTAGTGCTAAAACAAAATGAGCTATCAAGCCATGAAAAGACATGGAGGAAAACAAATGCATATTAATATCACTAAGTGACAGTAGCCAATCAGAAAAGGCTACATACTGTATAATTCCAAACTCTGTAGACAGTGAAAAGATCAGTGGACGTCAAAGGTTAGAGTGGAGAACAGAAGAGGCAGAGCACAGATGGTTTTTAGAGCAGTGAATCATATACATACAATGCAATAATGATGGATACATGTCATTACACATCTGTCCAAACCCACAGAATATTCAACACCAAGAGTGAACCCTAATGTAATATTAAACTCTGGGTAATCACGATGTGTTGATGTACGTATAAATATAACAAATGTACCACTCTGGTGGGGACACTGCCAATCGGAGAAGCTATCTATGCATGTATGAAGGCAGGGAATATATGGGAAATTTCTGTACCTCCTGCTCAATTTTGCTATAGCTCAAAAATTAGTCTATTAAAAATGTTTTTTAATCTACAATGATTTCCTATTGCCTTCAGATAAACTCTTTTAGTCAAATGAACCTATTTGCAGTTCCTCAAAGGTGCTATGTCTCTCGCCTCTGAGCAATTGAACTTGCTAATCTCTCCACATTAGAGATGGCTTCTTTCCTTCAGGCCTTGAAAACATGTATTCATTTTTCAAGGCTCAAAAATTATAATCTTTGTGAAGACTTTGCAAACTCACCCAGACAGATTTAAGATGCTCCTGGCTCCATGTTCTCAGAGTAAGCAGCCAATGAATGTTTTTGAGTGAAAAAGGAATACTCAAAAAAATAATGTTATAATGTAGAGCTGAAGCATACTGATTAAGTTGAACAGAGATAAAATATTAATTTCCACAAGCATAGGAAAAACTGCCTTAGGACAGAAATGTCTGTATGACAGAGAGAACCATCTCACTAGGGAGAAGTACCATATTTTTCCATGTATAAGATGAAACTTTTGTCTAAAAGTGTTAGACCAAAAATTGGGGGTCATCTTATATGCAGGAGTAACCAAATGAGGTTTCTTAATGTTGGGTTAGAAAAGTAGGGGTCATCTTATAAATGGGGGTGTCTTACACACAGAAAAATATGGTAGTTTAACATAGTAGTTTAGCCTCTTAAATCCCAACTCTACCATGAGTTAAATCCCTTGACATACAAAGACATCTTGGATACATCATTTGTTTCTAATTTGTAAGCATTGACATCTCTGAGACACGAACAGATTTCATTTGCTTTGAGTGTAGCTATAATGCAAATATTATCAAGAAATAATTATATATATTCAGTGTTAAAGTGTGAACTGCAGAAATAATCTCTTTAAAATGTCTGTTTAGAATTTGTACAAAAGTGACACTGAAAGCTAAATGGGATATTCGAGTGAAAACAGTGAGACTGATAGTCAACAAAGTCCTATGCTGACCATTCAACAGATGATTCAAATTCAAGTGAAGGTAGCTCTATCCAATGTAACATACATAAACATGCAAGACTTATATCTATATCATGCAGTGATGATTGTGATTCAGGAGATGGAAAAATGGAATTAGGAAGAAAAAGAAAATATTTCAAATATAAAACCATTTACCTAAATTGCTGGTATAAACACTTTAGTTTTGTAAAGACTAGAAGCAAATCTTATGCTTTTCTGTGTTTTCAAAAAAGTGCTAAGTGATGATTTTTTTGCAATAACTGTAGAAACAAACAGATACACAAGTCAAAAGATAAAGGACCAGAACTCAAAAAAGGACAAGGAGTTTTAATTCCAGTAACAAGTGATGAAATGAAAGCATACCTTTCATTACACATCATAATGTCACCAAAAAAAAAAAAAAAATCTAAGACATGTACTGGTCAAAAAGATATCAGTATTTTAAAAAACTATGCATAGCCAACATTCCTTGGCTATATCACATTTTCTTCACTGTGGATAATGAAACTATGTAAAGAAGACAATACAAACGTGCAAATTATAGCTGACTATATGAATAATAAGTTTGAACAATTACACACTCCAAATGAAGATGTTTCCCTAGTCAAGTCACTGATGAAATTCAAAGGACAGCTGGGATATGTGCAATTAGTACTGAATTACGACATTCTCTTATGTTATTTAGCTATGGATAAATATTATATTCTTTGTTAAGCTTATACAAATGTTAAGTTGACAAAATGTATTTTTTGCTCACACAGAATTTTATCTAATTCGTACGTCAAGGGGTAAATGATCTTGGGCAACTTGAGTTCACCTCTCTGAAATTCAGTTTAAAATAAAAATAACAGCACCTATTCTCACAGGGTTGTTGTAAAGATTAAATGTGTTAATACACACAAAACACTTAGAACAGTGCCTGGTAAATAATGAGTCCTTACTATTACTATCATTTATTTTTTAATAATTTTTAAAATTATTATTATAGATTGTGAAGCAGTAATGAAAATTCTATAAGGTAACAAGAAGAAATAAAAGCAGTTAGAATACAAGGAAAATACAAAGAAAAAGAGAAAAGCAAGTCCTAATAACAGTATTGTCAAAAACTGAGATACTTATAGAATGAATCCTTACGCCCTTATGGTAAAATTAAAAATGCAAACAAAAGTAATCCCAGTGTCATTCTTTCAAATAGAATCAACAGGGCAATGTGGGATTTCATAAAAGGTGATCAATCGAGTGCCAGATGAACATAAAAATGAATCGAGACTGAATCCAAACACTGTCTCTAAGGAAAACAAATATTGCCAACTCACTAGGGAGGATAAAGTGGGTTTTAAATATCCTATTCACGATGTTTTAGTTGGAATAGCTACAGTTAACACAACATAGTATAATAAAGAGAATTCAAAAACTGGAGTCAGAACATCTGAAGTTGAGTCCCAGTTCTCACATAACTGTAAAGTTATGTGACCTTAGTAAGTCAGCCTCTCTGACTATAAGTTTCCTCATTGTATGAGAAGAGGATAACAGGTTTTGTTGTTTTGGTTTTTTTTACTTAAAGGGTTGTTATGAGAACCAAAAAGGATTATAAAAATGAAAATACACTTCAAAAACACTCTATATTATTTTATATATATATATATATATATATATATATATATATATATATATATAATATATATATATTATATATATTATTTCATATATATAATAATAATATTATATATATTATTTCACAAATAATTTTTAAATCAACTGCACAAGTATAGGATTCTAAGTCAACCACAGTTCACGAGAAAAATAATCTTAGATTTTCGTCTAATTAAAATTCAGGATGGTCCCAAAAATGGCATAGCTGCTAAACAACAAATGTAATTTTTGACCAAATTAATAAACTGTCACACAAAAAAATAGCAAGTATTCTATATTAAATAGCCTCCTCTGGAGTATATTATATTCAGCTTTAAAAGCTCTATGCTGAGAGAAACTGAAAAATTGAAAATATGTCTAGCAGGGACAGTAACAGGAATAATGAAGGCCTCCTCAAATGAAGAATAGTTAAAATAATTGGAATGCCAACCTGGAAAAAAAAAGAGAAGGGGTAAGTGATAGCTATCTTTTAAGGTTAAACTACCTCTGTGCTGCAGCAGAGGACAAATAAGGGAGTAGTAGAAGTTATAAAGACAAAGATGTTAGCTTAATAAGAAAGAACTGTGTGGTAACAAGGAAGCGTATTCTGTGAAGAGAATGAACCACTTTCTAAAAACACGTGTGTCCAATACCTGTGTGTTCAAAAGTAAACGCTAAATAAGCATCAGGTATGGAAGCTACTTTGGATATGTTAGATTTAACAGAGGGCTTACGAGTTTATGAAATCCCTTTCAAATTTAAGATTCAGATGACTTACCGAAAATGGCAGGTGACTGAAGCAGATGATGATAGAGGAAGCACTCTATCCTCATGTCAGAAATAAGGTTACAGAAAAACAAACCACAGTGCTGTCACTGTTACTCTTCACCTATTGGTTTTGGGCCTCACCTCCTCTCCTATAATCTTCTAATTCCTCTCTGCCAAATACTTTACTATATCAGCTCTGTAAACCCTTAGAAATGCTGCCAAGCAAACTGTTTTCTTTTTAATTAAGTTTTTCAACTAAGCAAGTCATTACATTTCTTGACACCCAATACCAATAATGCAAAAAAAAAAGAGAGAGAGAAAGAACAATTTACTTTTATTACATTTTTCTTTTTTTTTTTATTAAGATGTTTTTAATTTTAGTTTTTTGGAAAAACTGGCAGAAAGTACAGAGAGTTCCCAAATATCTCTCCCTCCCGTCCCCCCATTTCGAGTATTTTTAACATCTTGTCTTAGTGTGGTATATTTCCTACAATTGATGAGCCAATATGAATATATTATGAACTAATGTCCATATTTTGCATTAGGGCTCACTCTGTGTTACACAGTCTGTGATTTTTAAAAAAATTTTTTTTTAAATTGTTGTTAAATACAAATAAAATTTATCATCGTAATGGGTACTAGATTTATCGGGGTGATAGATGCAAGAGGCATTGGGAGGCAGGGTGAAAAAGGTGAAAGGATTAAGAAGTACAAATGGGTAATTACAGTCATGGGGATATAAAGTAAAGCATAGGGACTATGGACAATAACATGGTAATAACTATGTCTAGTGCCAGGTGGGTACTAGATGAGTTAGGGAGATCACTTCTTAAATTATACAAATGTCTAACCACTATGATATACACCTGAAATTAATATAAAATAATACTGAATGTCAACTGTAATTGTAAAATTAAAAAGCAGGGGAAAAGGTGAAGGTAAGGAAGAGGTTCAAATTTCCAAATATAAAGCAAGTCATGGGGATGTAATGTACAGCATAGGAAACAGAATCAATAATATTGTGATAGCATTGTGTACTATGTCAGATGGTTACTGCAATAATGGTGATCACTTTAGTTATATAAATGTTGAATAACTATGGTGTACATCTGAAACTAACATAATATTATATGTCAGACATTTTAATAAAAATCTTTAAAACAAGAAATTAAAAATATATCATCATAACCATTTTTTAAGGGTACAGGTCAGTAGTGTTAACTACATTCACACTGTTGTGCAACTAATCTTCAGAATTCCTTTCATCTTGCAAAACAAAAACTCTGTGCCCATTAAAAAATATTACATTTTTCTTAAGCTCAATGCTTAAGAATTTAAATAATATACATAATTTTTAAATCTAATTATTTTGCATAATCTTTCAATTTTTCCTGTAATCTAAAATTCTAATTTACCATCATACTAATATATGCAATAGCTATAAAAATTTAATTTTATTTTCACCATATAATAAAAACTAACACTCAATATCAAAACTGCATATTCATCCAAAAATAACATTTATTGTGTGCTCCAGTAAGCGGTAGGGATGTAACTAAGAAATAGGTTCAGCCCCTTTAAATCACCATTAATATTCACAACATTTTGTTTAATCTTACCAAAATACTGTGCTATATTTCTAAACACAACAAAAATAACAGTTTCAGTATATACATGTTAATCAAAGTTTTTAATCGGCTTGTATTTGTGGGAAGGAGAAAAGAAACTAGAAAAAAACAGCCCGGTTAACTGGTGGCCATAGATAGAAGATAGAGAAATTAATTCTAGGTATCCCAGTTTATTTTGCCTGCAAAATGAGGAATTTCCTGTAATAAAATCCAACCTAAACTAAAGAATCAGTTGGAGAGGAGGCTTCATTATTTAGAGTTTTGTTTTACAGATATTTTGTAAATTTTTCATCAATTTCATGGTTAGTCACTTTTTAGGCCAATTCTCCAATACAAATGTTGGACATTCATTCCTTCCTCACTAGCTTTCCATCACTTCCTTGGTCTAATCCCTGTTCATATAATCCTTTCTTCAATGCTTTTTCTCCCACTAATCTAAACTATAAAGAAGAATTAGTACAAAAGGCCCCTAGTGGCCTCTCCAACTACTGTATCTTCAATCTATTAAAACAAACTCACTTCTATCACTGGGTAATTTAACTTTCATGTACCTCAGTTTCCTCATCTGCAAAATAAGAATAAAAAATGGCTAGCACTCTATTATTATGTATCTGGTACATGGCAGGTGGTGAGTTACTGAATGAAAGAATGTGTAACTAATTAAAAATTAAATGTGGCAGTGTGTTTCAACACTTAGCCCATTGCCAGGCATACTGAAAGCTCACATTAAATGGAAGTCACTGCCATCATTAAACTCTTCAGTGTGTCCCCACTGCCCACAAATTCCAATTTAAACTGTTCTGTCCTGTTTTTAAAAGAAGCCTGTGGTTACTGAGACTTAATGTGTCTAATTTAATCTCCAAACAAGCCTCCTCACTAAAATCAAGTCAACCTTTACTAGCTTCCGCGAAGAAGCCAAGCTCATTTCTCAAGTTTCAGGCCATCCTAACTATCCTCTCATTGGAACATCTTTTACTTTCCCTTGCCCAGCCAAAGCAAACCCTTCAGTTCACATCCCATCTTGCGCAGGAAGCATTTTCCAACCATTCCTGCCTTTATTCATTTCTACTTTTGTCTAAAACCCTCACGTGTTTATTATTTGTAGTATCTCCTACTGTCTGATCTTTCTGGGTAAACTGTAAATTATACTGTAGCTTTAGTTCCATATTCCCTAGCCATCCCCAAAGCAAATACATGGATATTACATACAATACAAACTGGCTGATCTAAACTGTTAAGAGTGGTTATTTCTGGATAAGATTAGGAATGATAATGATCATTTTATATTCTTAGAGTTTCCAAATAAATCATAACCAGAAAGAATAGATTAATCTGGCATTCTAGGACTCAGAAATCTTACAATGCTATTTCTATAGATCCATAATGAAATAGCTGATGATCCTAAGATCCTAAAATACCTTCTGGAAAATAAACAAACAAATATAAGTACATATGTACAGGGCTGTGTGAAAAAATCCAGCCATAAAAGCCTCTATTTTTCATATTACATGCTGGATACTTTCTGGACAGCCCTTATATGTCAGGGGAATTTTAACAACTATTTATTTTCTGTATTGTAGTTCTTAAAAAAAATCAGTATTTCACGTATGGTATCCAGGGTAACCAACCCTATTATTTAATGTGCATGGTATTTTCTGAATCACCAGAAATTCACTGTTTCTCACTGCTTTTCAGTAACTGGTATTTTCATGATGACTTTATGCTCAAAACATGTAACTTTCTATTATAAAACAAAAGTGACACTGTCAATGTATTTGAATATATTTGAAACGCCAAATATAATTTTTAAAAATTCTTACCTAATCCTTTTTGTCCTGGATTCTTTGCAAAATTAAAAGTAAACTGGTAAAAATCCTTAAATCGTCCTGGTTCTTTCAATTCTTGTTCCATCTTGGGTATCTGGGCCTTTAGTTTTTCTATGCTGTCACATCTACATTGTAAAATTAAGTTTATAAAAGATAAACTTTTTGACTATAAATTAAGGACTTAACTTATTCCTATGACAGCTTATATTTATTTCATAGAACTACTTTTTAAAAATCAGATAGTTGTATTTTATGTTTTTACATTACATGAACAAGTATGGGGTTAGCTGGAGGAAGAAAAGGTCTGGAGTGATTAAATGTTAGAAATAGTTGCTATTTTTAAAAGAAATGGGCTATTACTTTTAATTACATAATTCACTGGACTATTAACACATCTGAAATGTAGAAATCAGCTACAGGGGACAGATGAGAATGTATAGTAATCAACATAGCAATCATCAGTTTAAACTATAGTAGATACACCTTAAATGGTAATAAATCACACGTCTAGCTTCCAAACTAACTGAAAACATAGCGTTTCCTGCTTAGGTAAGGAAGTTCTTCTCTTAAAAACTTACTTCATTATATACAAAGTATAATAAATACCAGCTGAGCCCCCTATCATCTCCAATTGAAGTTATCTCAAATCAACATTAAAGTTTTTCTATATTTTGCAAAGCATTGAACATCCAAGGAGTTCGAAAGGTCCAAATACCAAGTCTTACTCTCCACAGAGTAGTCTTTAAGGTAGAAATACTCTATTTCTTACAGATTCTATAAAACCAATCATTATATTTTTCTCTTGATCATTTTTGCTCTTATTTTCCTTCTATGTTCCTTATAACATCTCCTAGGTCGTTAGTTTGTGCATTAAAATTTTGACTTGGAAGTTCATTACATTTTAAATGAATTCCGTTCCAAATGAAAAAAACCTGAGTTCTAACGAAAACTCTCCTAGCATAGAAAATTCCAGAAATTCAGAATAGGGCTGGCGGTGGCTGTAAACCATAGTGTCTAGGCCCATTAACAACCTACTGCTTCTCAGCTTTGAACCCACCCTTCTTTGCCCTACATTGTGACTATTTGTAATGGACTACAAATTCTGAGGGTTTTTCTCTCTCACGGTTAGGTTCTACCAATAGAGGGCGATGAAAGGCTCACAGAAGAACTTGTCTAAGCCCAGTTTATTTTCAGCAGAGAGTGAGGATTTCAGTGCGGCAGAAGGTCCCAGCAGTGTTCAGCAATGATGGCACCTTCCCCGGCTCCGAAGCTAGTGGCCTTTAACAGCGAGTGTCTTCATTGTCCGAGTGGCAGGCACGGCAGGCATCACAGGCATCGTGCTCTACAGGAGCCACACCCTCTCCTCTGCCTTGTGGGGATCTCTTAAGTTTCTAGGGCCCTTCCTTGTTCACTTCCCCCAGCTCCAGGAGTAGGGGCAAGCTTCTTCAACTGCCACCTCTGTTATACCTCAGAGTTTTCTCTTCCACTTTTACACAAAAACAATTTTTAAAATTTACTCTAATTTGAATAAATTACTGATGTGTTTTTGTGCCTTGGACCCTGACTGATTACAATGTCCCTCAGGCTCAAGATCAGAATGCCTAGGCTTACATCCCAGCTCTAATACTGTCTAACTCTAGTTCCTCCTTACCTCAGTTTCCTCATCTCTAAAATGAGGACATAAACACTACTTCTCACACAAAGTTACTGGGAAGAGGTAGTGAACTACTTGGCACAGTTCTTGAACTAAATGCTCGACACACGTTAGCTATTATTATTCTAGAGCCACCCACTAAGAACAAAGGGCCACCTGACACCTATCCACAGACTTAATACTTTTACAGCCTCATTAAACACAGACGATTGGAGGCCACAGGTAAAATCTCCACCCATGACTTTTCATTCTATTTATCAAAAGACATTTACTTAACCAGCTGCTAAACTATAATCTGAACAAAAAGTGATTAGTAACTTCCAAGATTTCATATTCTAGGAGTTTGTTTATAAATTCAGAATTCGAGCCTCACATTAGGGCCTAACTTAAAACTTGCTCATTTCATTTATCCATGTTAAATATTAAAGCACAATAATTCATTTTAATACTGGAGAACCCCCTTAGAAACAAATGATAAAAGTACAATGCAAATGGAATAGGCTATACTAACTAAACAGATAACTTGACAAATGCAGAAAACTGGATTAATATGGGAAGGAATTAGCATATTAAACTATTTATTTCTACTTATACCAATATTTGCGGGCTGGTAAATTTGTAAGTGTGCATTTAAAAATTCATAACATAATTCAGTTCCAGAGTAATTCTCATAGTACTGCACCTAATTTCCTGTGGTAATTATATACTCACCCTAATTCTGTCATGCCCTCCATGAACTCCTGTTTGGAGAACTCGCACTGTGTTGCTGCTCTGAACTTCCACGCAATGATCAACACACTAATGCTGGCTGGATCGAGTGCCAGGTCATCACAGAACTGCTGTATACCATCTATTCCAATTTTATTTTCATCTTGAGGATCTTTAAAAATAACAATGTAATATTAAATTAGTGTCACACTTTATTATGCTATTCCTAAAACTAAAAAAGGTAATGCTTTATGTTCCACAAAAAAATATGAAGTGGTATTACGCTAACAGATACTGTCCCCCTATAATATCCAAAATCACCATGCCCCCAAAATTGCATTCTTAACATGAACAGAGGGGTACTTGATTTTTAAAAGTCTCATTATTCACATAAAAATGTCCCATAATCATACACATTCAGAAAATCAGACATTCCTATACAGGGATAAAGGATTTTATTGAACATATCCATATATTTAAAAGGAATTCTAAATTAACAGTATTATATAAATTCTTATTTTCTTCAAGTTCATTTTACCACAGCACTCACTTCTTATCAGAAAAACCATAAACTCTGCAACTCAATCCTAATCTCAACAATATAAGTACCTGTTGTTCAAACTAAAGAAAAACACCCAACTATCAATATTTACATATCAGAGGGCAAAAATTTTAAGTAATGGGGAGTTCCCTGGTGGTGTAGTGGCTAGGCTTTGGCACTGTCAACGCTGCAGCCTGAGTTCCATTCCCAGCCAGGGAACTACCCACATAAAAGAAAAATTAAAAAAAAAAAAAAAAATTTTAAGTAATGACAAATACAAGGAGAAAGAGGCACTCTCTGATACACTTCTGTCAAATGTGATTTGCTAATATCTCTAGGAATAAAATGTGTGATGTTTTTTTACTTTGGGGCATGAATTACACATAAAATATCCCATTTTTGGAAAACTTTTGACACTGTATACATATTTCTACATAAACAAAGAAGACATGGAAGAATCCACACCAGGCTATTAAATATTGGTTCCCTCAAGAGAATAAATAAGAAAAAAACGAAGAAACTATTAACTTTTTCTTTATTCATAACAGATGAATGTATATTGTTTAAATTTTTTAAACTGTATATTACTTTTAAGTTCTTTAAAGGTTATAATTAAAATTATTATGCAGATTTTCCTAAAAGCAGTTCAGCTGAGTTTTGTGAAAGAGAACAGAAAAAACAGTCCCAGCCCCCATTCTCAAATTGGATTTGAGAATAAGGTGGGGAGATAATGTGAGGAAGAAATGCAGAGGCTAAGAAGAAATTTTAGTGAAAAGAGGAAAATAATTTCTCTCAGATCTCTTTAAGTAATTCTAGTATCTACAGGGCTCTATTGACATATCCACCCAATTTATGTTCTATGTATAGATTATTTTTCACAAGCAGCATATAACTTTGGAAAACCTGGTTTAAAATATTTAAAGTCACAAGCAAACACTTACCTTTGTATCTATTGTACAGTTGCTCTAACTTCTTCCTGTCCAATGATCCTTTTACACTCTCTCGTATATAAAGTTCAGGATTTTGGAAAAAATTGTCTGTTGCAACATCTAACTTCCAGTCATTTTGAGACAGACAACTTACTGCTGTTTTTTCACTAGATTGTGTGAAGATCATAAACTGACGAACTTTATCCTTCTGCGATGATTTCAACTTGTTCTATTGAAACCAGAAAATAAACTGAAACACTATGTAAAATCACAAAGACTACATATTTCTATATGCCTGACTAATCGTTCTCAGCAAATAGTTTTTCCTCATAAAATATTAAACCAGTGTTGTCTCAAGACTTATTTTTGATCTACTATTAATCAGAAATACAATTTTTAAATGTTTTTGCTATTGTAGTAAAGTAGACAATACATTTTAGAAAAACTGTAAACCTTCACCAAGAGTTCAGAGTAATAAAGACTTTCTGTGAAACTTTGTGTTATTAAAATGCTGTTAATCAGAATAACCTCTTTCCCAAATTCCTCAGTCAAGGTTGTATAATATACGGAACTGTGTGGTTGTGATATACGCTAAACTGGGTATATATTCACTAATGTCTTTCAGGTTGAGTTCAGGGTTTTTATGGTATCATTTTGGAAAAGAAACTAGGACAGAGGCAAAGAAAGTTCAGTCACAGTGCATTTCTTCTAAAAGTGGATCCTGAGAGCATTGCATAAAGGCTCTAGGAGGGAAGGAAGTGCAGCGCCTCTCAAAACCTTGACCAAGCACAAAGTTCTAAAGCAATGCATAAGTGGTGAGGAAGAAGGTGACATTATCTAGCCAGCCAGAATGTCAAATGATCCTGGGTAGTTAACAATGAGATTAAGAGGTGTTTGTTGCAATCCTAAAACCCACTATATAAAGCATGCAGGGTACAAGTCTCCTCCTAACCCAACCTCCCTTGTTTTCTTGCTACTTCTCCTAGCGGTGTTCAGGAACCAAGATAATTATCACTAGAATTTCCTCATATTTTCACTCAAATCAGAAGCCCTGAAATATGAACAAGTATACTGCATCCTTCCAACCAAGGTAATTTTGATGGGAGTCTCCCTTTTTCACCCCTGAAAGAATCACCTCCTTCCCTAAGCCTGAGCCTACCAAAAGCTCCCTCCAAATAGCTACTCTACTGTTAAAACCTCTTCTCACTGCCTTATATTGTCACAGATTCATTTCTCATCTAACCTGAACCCTAAGCAAAATGAAGCAGGACAATTAGGCCCTCTACTCTCTCCAGTACCAAGGACCATGCTCTCCCTCCCCTCTCACCCAATTGATCTCCTGTGGATTGTGTCAGCCTCCCCACTATTCTTCTCCCTCACAAGTCCTAATACCATCTCTCAGCAAAATAACTTGGGTTCTTCCTGAGCAACTACTGCAAATGAAGGGAGGGAAAGCATATGAGTAAGACAAACATTAATAGATACAGAGGTCTGTGGTATATGCAACACATCTGAGAACCACAGCATCTCTGATCTGGCCCAAACCTTGACTCCAATTGTACAGATGAGAAAACGGACCCAGAAGGTTAAGAAATGTGTTAAAAAATCACCGAGGTTATTATTAGTAGAAATGGGACAAGAACAGAAAGATGAATCTGAGTCTTAGGAATCTTTCCATAAACACATTGTTTGTCATATATATATATATTTATAAGCCTTTGAGGTTTTCAGAAAAAAAGACTATCAGAGACATAAATATTTCCACCTATCACAGAATAAATATAAGACTATACAACAAAATCAAGTATGAAAAACAATCCCGTCTCTAGGAATATGAAAAATATTTATGCCCTGGAGTCTAACCTATCAATCATACTCTTCTATCTCTGTAAATATGCTGTTGCTTAAGATTAGAGATTAAAGTCTCAACTTCTATAGTCCATTTAAATTGAGAAACTATAAATTCATTTACCTCTTATTACTTCACCACCACCTCTGGACACCAGATAACTCACATCTCTCAAATGTCTAGGATTCTTCCCTTTTGAAAAATATCTCAAGACTTACTAATTACAATAAACCAACAATGAAATCAAATCCCAAGGATGATACCTGTCTTATTTTAACACATTCTTTAACTGAAAGGAAACAAATTTGATTTCAACTTGTTATTGAAAACTATTTTTTAAATTAGTATACCTTTCTCCTTTGAGAAGAATAAGTACACTGACATGTGTTTTAATCCTTCTTTGAAGAACAGGGAAGTAACTGCGGGTCACTATGATCATCATGACCACGCTATATTGTTGTACAAAGAACTGTTAGAGCTAATCTAGGAGTATAACTACTGGCCACATCCTAGACATTACTTTTCAATTAAACCTTCTTGTGTATAACTTTTCCCATTCTCCTAATTGCTATTACAGGCAGTAATACAATCAGGATTATTTGGGGTCTTATCATACAGTATTAAATCCAGCACACTGTTCCCTGAAACTTGAATCACTTTAGTTGAAGAAAAAACACAGCTTAAGTCAATTTTGCAAGACAAAAAGAGATGTTCATTCTAATGACTTCCTGTCAGAGAGCAAAATATTAGAAAATTGGGGGAATTAAAAAAAAAATCTTACCCACGTAAACTAATAACAAAATTATGCAAGTGAATTATTTAATTCCGTGTCTACCTTCTTTTTTTAAAAGTATGTAATAAAGTCTATGTATATAAAAATATAAAATTATAACTGATTTAGCTGGTTTAAAATTCCAGTATATGGGCAATATCAATTTATTTTTAGAAAAAGGGCTGCATCTACCCATTTCTGAAAAGCTACTGAGTGACACCTGGCAGAGAACTGATAGTATAGTTTCCTCCTAGTAATAATAATCCACTTCCTGCAAAGTCTGATGAAGTACCCTACCCTCCCCTTCTTATACTTATCATATACTCCCATCATTTCTCTGTCCACTCTCTGTGCCTAGAATAAATCTTAACACCTGTTTTTCTACTAAGGCGAATGTACTCAATTCTGTGGTCTAAAAGGCTGTCCTAGAGTAAAGCTAAAGCTGCAACACTCCCACCCCCTTTTCTCAGGCCACCTGGGGGCACCAGGCAAGATGTTCTGAGAGTATAGCACCAATGGTTTAAATTTCTATCAACTTGAGGAAGAGAAAAAGGATATTTAGCTAGTAAATAATTATTTTATAGAAGATGAGAGGATGGATAGAAAATTGAAGTGGAAGGAAAAAAACCTAGATTTTCTGTACTTCTACTACAAACACAATGGGGATCTTCCTAAGAGCAAACACATGTGACAACTACAATGATTCAGCACTCAAATGCAGCATATGCCATTTACTTAAGACCTATGTAAAAGAAACTAGAGGAGTCACTAAATAAAATTAGGAAATACAATCTGCAGTAACCAAATGTGAAAACTATCCAGAGATCATCAAATTTTCAAGTAAATTCAATATTGTATATGTAAAATGCATAAAATACAAGATATATTCTGATTATTTTTTATTTTAGCAAAAAATGGGGAAGGAGAAGAGAGGGAGAAAAGGAAAGAAATGCTGTCTCTTGTAATAGAGAGCTATTATAATTACAACTGTACCAAGATTACCAAAGTTAGAAATACTATCATAATCTGAGTAGTAAATAGCACTTGCTTGCTTATCTTTCCAAAATAAAAAAATTTGGTTATCAATACAGTATATTACTTAATACTTAAATCTAGCACATGCTTGCAATTTTTTTCATCCAAGAAATTTAAGAATCACATTTAAAATAATAGTTTATCTGGGGAAAATATCAACTACTTTGAATGCAGTCAAGTCTCATAGAAGCAGTTGAGTATATTTTACCACTCAACTTACAAAGTCTACTATGATAGAAGAATAGGGACTCAGAAAGGCTCTCTAGTAAAAGTAATAATGATCACAAAGTTAAGAAATTCCTCTTATAAGTATTTTCCTCAAGAAAAACAATAAACCTGGAAAATGATCCTAATAATTTCAAAACAAATAATTTTAATGGGTAAGTGATGTTTATAAAAGCAAAAAATTAAGATCCACTGTATTATTTTTATTATTCTGATTTATCATCTTCTCACCCTTAAGTTTCAAAATGAAGTCTGGGACACTAAAGCCTTTATAAATATTTTAATGAACTAATTTTCTAACTCAATTCTAGTTATCTCAGGAGTTGATGAATGTAGCTTACAAAAGGCAGTTTTAAAAATCAAAACATTGTAATGATCATTCATAATTCTCACTAAAAGTTCTCTGTATGTTGATTCTCCTATGTTTAGCTCTTCTAAGTTTCAAATGAAGTTAAACTGTTAATCATATGGTAAACCCATTAACCTTCAACAGTTTGTCTTCATCTGAAACTTACAAAAGCTAGTTAAAGTCCAGAAAATCACATTTTCTGTACATAATACATAGTATTCAGCAGATAAAGCCAAATGTTATTAATTCCCAAACTTCTCACTTATAAAAGGCCTTCCCACAGATTACAAGCCTCAAGTCAAAAGTGCAGGAAAAAATCAATTCAACTAATAAGGCTACCTACTTCTAAAGACGACTTTCTTTCACCTGGGAGCAAAGTTCTGCAAGAAAGTCAGGCTTAGAATTTAAGTAGGAATACCTAGGAATCTCTTCCCTTCTACTTACACAGAGAGACAGTATATGATTAGGGAAGAGGGCAGACTCTCAAGCCAGACAGGATTTTAATCTTACTACCTGTGCCTCTTACTTGCTGTGACACTTTGGGAAAATTACTTAATCTCTGTGTGCTTCAATTTCTTCACTTGTAAACAAAGTGTGAAGGTTACATGAATTCAAGTTAAACTTTTAGAACTGTAACTAGCACATAGCAAGTATTCCTTACAAGTCCATGAAGCAAAGAATACCAGAGAAATAAGTTAATTTTATGTAAATGGTAAAGAAAGAAAGAATAGTAATAACAATAGTCGGAAAACTAGCAGCTATCATTTATTTGAGCTCCTGTTGTGTGACAACTATGTGCTAGGTATTTAATTATTAACAATACTGCTAGGTGGTTATCACTGATTCCATTTTACCACTGAGGAAACCAAGCCTCAGAGCTCAATTTATCTAAAGACAGACTTGTCCAAAAAGTAGAAGAGCCAGGAATGAAACCCTGGTGCCTAACTTCAAGGCATGGTCTTTATATTTATTCTACACTGTCATTAAGTGAAAGAGAAAAGGGCAAAAGTTTAACCACTGACTATATGTGCACTGGGGGGAGGAGATAAACTGTGAGCAATATTTCTTCACATATTTTTATGGAAAAGTTAAATAAGTAATCAACTGACCTCTCACCTCTCAATCTGCATTCTGACTAAAAACTGCCCATTACATATGGGAGGGAGATATTTGGGAGGGAGAGGAGGAGAGAAGAGGGGATAGGTTATTTTTAAGTAACTCAGCAGGAAGAAAAATCTGTCTGTAGTCCTGTCATTCTGTTTGTGGGGGGGGGTTTTCCCCCGTTTTTTTAACGATGGCCACAATCTATAGCTTTAAGTGTACAGAAGAGGCAAATTAAGGAGCACTGAAAGTCAGGGTTTCCTTTTGCAATGAGAACACTTGAAACCTGGAGAAAATACAAATACATGTACAGGTTATGGCCAGAAAATAAAAGTAAATGTGTATAATTTTAAATATTAAGCAAAACAAAACAAAAACCTTCTGTATTCTTTGAGAATATGATCTGCAGTTTAGAATAATTATGTATAGTTAGGCCTGTGGTTCTTATCTTTCATCTGTAAACTTCCTGCACTCTGAATGACAGTTAAAATGAACTCTTCTTTAAAAGGCACTGTTCAACTACTACCAAGTCAAATGTGGAATATACTATACTGTGTCATTATTGTAGCCAATGATGTTTTATGTAATAGCAATTCACTCCCGCCCACCCCCCCCACCGCAAAAGAAAATTTCAGAAAGTATACTTGTAAGATCCAAACTGGTTTTGTATGATTTTAAAGGACTTTCCTCACAGGTTTTGAAAAAGTACTCTGTAAATAGAAATTTAAAAGATTTTTCTCCTCCCTACCCTGAGAATTATTAAATCATTCAAAAGATGACTAGTAGTGTAAATGGAATAAATGTTTTGATTTTGGTTTAGAGAAGACTGTTTTGACTATTAAAAAGTTATTTTTGCTAATTCCTGATTATCTACACACAAAAGGATAGAAATAACTTCCTTAAAATACAGGTGTTAGCCATCATATTTCAATTGATTCTCCCAAACTTACTGAACTTCTAACAAGCAGTAGGCAAGGTAGTTAAATTTGCTTCTCCTCTCCATATGTATCTTTTCTAAAGAAATCTCAAATTAACAAAGATTACTAAGGCAAAAACAAAACAAAACAAAAAGAATTAAATGAGACTTTTAAGTTCCAAGTTAAAGAATTTATAATGACTACCATTAATAGTCATGTGATGTTTCATAAAAAGAAATGATCCTTGAAAAATGAAATCTCCTAATTCTAAGATTTAATATCCACTCAAACCCTAAATCCAGAAATATGAGAATTCTATGAATAATAAGTAAGTACTCTTTACTGAAATGAAAATACCCTGACATAACACAGGAATGGGCCTTGTACTTCAGCTTACCTCTGTTGCTGAAGACTATGTTCAGGGATTCGAAAGCGTAATGCAACAGAATTCTTCAGAAAATTCTTAATTCTCTTGAAATTTTACAAAGCAAACAAGCAGCCTAATCACTCTCAGTGATTAGGTACTAACTATATAATATGGGTTCACCAAAGTGATCAAAGATGTTTTATTTTTAGTGGCACTTTTTCCCCTTCTGGTTTTGCTTCTTCTTAGGTGAGGGGTATACACCTCAAGTAACTAGGTAAACTAGATAGTCAGCAGGTTATTCAAGAGCTTGTTTGTGTCCACAAAGCAACTGTATCCTATTTGGAACTTTTTCTCTTCATCAAATGTCATGGCTAATACTATCACAACTTGAGCAACACATACTGAAACTTAAAAGGGGACTTTCTCACAGATTTTCATTATGCTTAACCCAACCTATGAGGCCATAATCAAAATAGCCACTTCACTCAAATGAGCTCAGCTATTTTAAAACTTAAAACCACCACCACCACAATGAATTAATTTTACTTTCAACTTTTTTACTATCTGTACCAAAAGTTTTAATTTTTCAATTACTTAAATGTTTAAATCAGATCTGATTATAAATGGAAACAATTATTCACTATAAGGAAGATACCAGAGTGAAACTAATAAAAAAAATTCCACACATACTGAAAGGGTGCTTGCTGGGTTGGGTTGTTTTTATTTATTCATTTGGCGGGGGGGTGATGGTTTGTTTTGGTTTTTGTTTTTAAAGGTAAGGGGTAGATCAGGTGTATAACCAGAGACCAGGCTTCTAATCCCTGCTTTGCCACATATTAGCTCTTTACCCTGGTCAAATCATTTAGAACTGCTAAACCTCCATTTCCAGGAACCACATGAATTGTGAATTCCTGAACAGGTCATGAACGCTATCAAGACCTTGGATTCCACAGGATGATGCTGACTGGGAGACTATTAAGAACAGAACACGAGGGCTATCTGGGAAAAACCCTGCCACAAATGCCTCTATATTTCATATTACATGGCTGGATATTTTCTGGACAGCCCTTGTACATTTCAGTATTTCTCATAGGGTGTTTACCAGATAATTACATTTCATTAGTGTATGGTAAAAGGAGGTAGCAATACCTACCTCACAAATTAGAATGGATTTAAATAAAAATATAAATGTTGATGTCCTCCTTGCTCCCCAAAGGCCCAGTTTCTGCATATGTCCATTAAACTACATATACACTACTAGAATATATACAAAAGCAACCTATGAAAGAGGGTTTGTTGTGTTGTTTTTTATTTAAGAGGTAAGTTCAATGCTCAGCTAGTTTTTATTGGATACTGGACAGTTATGTTAAACAGAATTTAAAATTCTATATGCAGAAGCTGCATGGTAAAAAAAACTTTAATATAGGTTTTGTTGTCTTTAAAAACTGCTTTAACAAATAATTATCTATGAGAATTCCAATAGGACACTACAGCACAGCAGAAACAAGATCTTTATCATGCCACTCAAAATCCTTCAATGGCTTCCCATTTCTCTTCGAGTAAAAACTCGATATCCTTACAATGCCCAACCAAGCCCATCTCCACTCCTCACCACTCAGACCTTATCCGCTCCAATGCCCAACATGCTCTTCTCTGCCACACAAACTGCTCTAGCTACAATAGTCTCAATGTTCCTCAAACTCTCTCCCCACATTTCTGCAGGACTTACTACATCTCCTAATCTACTCAAAATTCACCTCATCAGTGGTGCAGACACAACTTTGCAATCCCACCTCCACTGTGCCCCAGCATTCCCAATTCCCCTCCCTAACATTTAACACCTTCTAACACAGTAAGGAAGAAAAAGATAAATATATTTATTATTTGTCTCTCCCTACTACAATGTAACCCTCACCAGAGCAGGGATTTTTATTTTTCAGTAAAAAAAAAAAAAAAAAAAAAAATATATATATACACACACACACACACACACACACACGCATGAGGTCTGACAATTAACTTTGAGAACTCATCCTAGGAAAAATGCTACATACCTCATTGCTGAATATCACTACGGTCACCTTCAATGTACTTCCCTTGGGAAGCTATGCACCATTGCCAGAGCCTAGTCCACCCACTTCCCAGCAATTTTGGAATCTTTTTTCTGGAATGGCCATCAAAGCCGTCATCGCACCCATAACCTTGCCAAGGTTATGACACATTACCGAGTTGTTTGTACAGTGTTGCCAACTTAATCATACAGTGGCAAGTTTGCAAACTTCATTGTCAGATTTTGGGGATGATTAAGAGCTCTGATGGCCATTCCAGAAAAAGAGTTCCAAAATTGCTATGAAGGGTAGACTAGGCACTGGTGTCGGTGCACAGCTTCCCAAGGGGAGTACTTCGAAGGTGATGGTAGTGATATTCAGCAATGAGGTATATAGCACTTTTTCTAGGATGAGTACACAAAGTTAACTGTCTGACCTTATAGACAGATGGATATAAAACACACACATGCACGCACACATGCACAAAGGGTGCTGGAAAGTATCCAGTCATGTAATATGAAAAACAGAGGCATTTATGGCTCTATTTTTTCAGAAAGCCCTCGTATACACATATGTACACACACACGCACATATATCCATATCCTCAATGTCTAGAACAGTGCCTGGCACATAGTAGGTACCTAATAAGTAATTATCAATATAAAATGAGGCCCTCCTTTAATTTACTAACATACGTATGGAAAAGAATGTGAAACTAGTTCTTAAGAGACAATCTTGAACAGGTATATGTTCAGCGGAACTTCTAAACTCTGGTATTTGTTCAAAATACAATCTTAAAATTCAAAATCCACACATTTAAAAAAAATACGATTAACATCATTAATCATCCATTAATTTGAATTTTGTTATTTAAAATATTCATTAATGCTTGGGTGTTCCTGTTTAAATGAGTAATATATTCAATTTCAATCCAATTTTCAACCATTTCTCTAGATTACATGGACCATAAATACTAAGGAAAATAGTTAAACATGAAAAAACACTTTTGGTTCTGCAAAACCTTGAACCTCAAAGCCCCCTTCATCCTCAATTCTTCTTCTGTAAAAGGGAAGAGGAGTAAATACGATGATCTCTGGAGCCACTTCAGGTCTAGAAATTCTATGATGCTATAAATCTATAAAAATCTAGAGGTTATACAGTCTACTATACACTTCTCACACATCTAATAAAAAATCATTAGAGCCAAAATTTTTATAGCTGAATGGAACTTTAGAGATCATCAAATCCAATCCTGTCATCTTACAAATAAGAAAACAACCCAGGAATTTTGAACACTTTTTAAAAAATTTTCTGGAGTAACAGAATTTTGTCCCGTTTTGGAGTTATTTTTGGTCTTTGTGTATGTCAGGTAGGTTAACTGAACAATTTTTTCCCTTATACAAAATATTTCAGATTATCCCATCATTTCAGCTTGCCCCAGAATTCATAAAAACATGTGCTCTAGCACTGAGCTACACTGCACTACACACACCAAAAAGCATTACCCCAAAAATCGTGTCAAGAAAAAAATTAAAAGATAAATTTATAATGAAAAACTTAACTAGAAAATTCTTATGGCCTGACTTCTATTAGGACACACAGTGATTTAGTTTCTACATTAGCTTACCAAGACAGTTCAAGTGACATAATCTAAGTTCAGCCACAAAAAGTGTGTTAAATTAGTAATGTCTTGTAACTTCTGGCATAACTAGATGAGTTATGGCTAAGTTCCCAAACTAGCTAATTTAATACTAACAAAAGGACAGAAATGAACAAGCTCCAATCCAAGCAGAACTCATATGAACCACATGAATCTTGAATTCCTGAGCAGGTGATGAGCATTATTAACACCTTGGATTCCAAAGGATGATGCTAATTGGAAGACTATTAAGAACAAAACACATTTTAGTGCTCTCATGAGGTGTTTACCAGAGAATGACATTTCATTACTTTAAGCTTACTACTCTTATTTACACGCCAAGACTTTGGAAACGTCAAGAGTAATGTCTATGACTGTCAAAATACTTAAGAAATTAGAAACTGTTCAGATGCTGCGCTGGATCTTTGAACACTGTAATATCAATCCAAACATTACCTCTACTTTATGGGTAAGTTTTCCTACAAATACAAACGGTACATTTTTATGGAACTTAACCACAGAACATATATCTTGAATATATGGCAACCTAAACCACATATCCATACATGACACCAAAATTCTGCCAAGTTGGAAGCTGGGGCCAGGCAAGCATCATTCAGCAGAAATAAGACTAAAAACAAACAAACAAACAAAAAAACTGAGCATTCTCTTAACACAGACACAGACAGACAGACACACACACACACACACACACACACACACACACACACCCTCCTCAAAGAGGCCTTTATGTTTCCTATGAGCCAACGGACAATATCATTTTTACTATTCATACAGTAACCTGCATGGAATTCAACTCATGTTCAGACTATAAGGCCAAATATTGCTTCTGAAAAACAAAGAGTCCAAGACAGTCAGGTACATAATTACCAAAATGTAAACAGCTTGACTACCATGTCTTCAAACCTGTAAGACAATTTAAATAAAATAAAAAAAGGAAAGGGGACTAACTTGACAAACTGTTTTTTAAAAATCACAAATGGTCTTTAAATGGCGTAATAAAACAATTACTCCTCCCACCCCAAGCAAGTAAAATATGTGCTCAAAAGGTAGCAAGTCTGTTTCTCCCAATTTTATGAAATGAGAACAGGTTGCACTTCCGTACTCCCCCCTCATCCCCCAAGCTCAGCGGTCTCCCATGTTCTCAGTAGAGAAGTAAATATAACCTCCACCAACTGACCAGCGAAACTCATTCTCCAAAAGCATGGGACGCATCGAAAGGTGATGGAGAAAGGAAAAAGACTGATACCCCACCCCAAGGAAAACTGCCTGGAGACTTGAGGGGTGTTGGAGCCGGGAGCACAGGAAGGAGAGGAGCACCGGGAAAGTCTTTGCTTCTACCGGGCCGGGCGGAGGGGGAAGCCCCGGCTCCCCGGCGGGGCGGGGGGGAGCTCATCACCCGGAACCCCGGAACCCAGTCCCCGGCCAGACACAATGGAGCCGGCGAGGGCACCGGGCAGGAGCAGGGCCGTTGCCCCATCCCCTCCCCCCGCTCTAACGCCCCCCGCACCCCCGTACCCGACCCCGGCGAGGGGTACCAGAGGCCGTTCCCCGCACCCCAAACTCCCCGGGGCTCCCGACTAGGCCCAGCTCCGCCCGCCTCCTCGGCTCTCACGTAGCGGCGGCGCCCGGGCGGGAAGGGGCGAAGGAAAAAGGGAAAGGCGGGGAGGAGAGCCCCGCCGGAGAGCGGGACGGAGGCCGCGGGCCGAGGCTCGGGGCGGCCGGGGCGCCGCGGGGCGCAGGGCGGCCGGGGCAGGGGTGCGCGGCAGCGCCGGCCCCGAGCCGGCGGGGCGGGCGGGCGGGCGGGAGGACGGCCGCAGTGCCTCACCATGTTGGTGTCCTCCAGGCCTCTCCCCTCCTCCTCCGGCTCCGCAGCGAATGGACGGCGGCGGCGGTGGCGGCTCCTCTCACGGGCTCGCCCGGCTCCCGCTCATGCGCAGTGCGGGGCGGCCCCGGCGCGGCCCGAGGAGGCAGCCCCGGGCCTCGGGGAGGCGGAGAGGCCGGGGCGGGCGTCGGGAGCCCTGCGCGGGGGCTTCCCCGGGCACGGGGGTCCCACTGGGCTGGGGCGCGGGAGAGCGGGCGGAGCAGGGGGCGACCCACGCCTTCCGCGCGCCGACATCCTCCCGCTGTGCCCGGCGGTCTCCGGCGGGGTGGGGGCCGGGGGACACCTACCTCCGCTTCCTACGCGCTCCTTCCGCCGTCGGACCGCCCCAGCCGTGTCTACACGGGCCAGTAGCTTGAGCAGCTGGGGGGCGACTGTAGGGTATAAGACTGAGGCGCTAGATCCCTCCGAGACTACCCCTCCCAAAAAAAGAAAAGGAAGAAGATAGTGACACCACCCAGTGTCCCTCCTCCCCCGACCACGTTCCAGTATCTAGACCGCATCAGGTACCCCACACCCCCACGGTAGATATACCAGAGGAGACCCTAGTGTAGCCGTCTGGGAGGCTGTAATGCCCTTTAGTATGGCACAGGCTGTTTGCCAGACCTAAGTGCAGGGAGACCAGTAGGATAGCCCTAGGGTTCAGACGAGAAGGACTGGGCATTCAAGGCCCCACGCGTGCAACTAGTGATGGAACTTTAAGTATCTGCGTCACTGATGGCTTGCTCTAAATATCCGCTCAGTTCAACCTTCCTAGGGTAAGTTTTGGGAAGTAATGAACTTTTTTTTTACTTAAGGTTGATGGACATCAGGCTGGGTGGACAGTTCAGACTTGACCTATTCTTGGTTCTAAGTCTGATAAGGCTGAGGCTGCCGGGATTCTGAGCTGGGATCAAGTAGAACAAGACGTGATGCAGGGAATCCAAAATACTTTTTGGAGTGGTTGAAATTGACAATACAATTAGAGAGATGAGACTTTCACACACAAAGGAATGAAATAAGAAAACAGTAACAAAGCAAACATCAGAAAATCACAACTAAGACTGAGCCAAAAGTTAATGTGTTTCAAAACAGAATCAACCTGACCGGAGGTGTTACCACTCTCACCTGTTATCACCATGGTCACGAACACCCTCCTGCCCCGCCCCCCCCCCCCCCCCCCCCCCCCCCCCCCCCCCAGCACAGGCATAAACTGCAGATCAGCCCTATAACTTTACCACTTTGAAGTTCTTAACAAAGCAACAGAATTTCTTTGGCAACTCCTGAGGGCCTCCTAATGCTTTCTGGAGCCAGCCATATATCAGGAACTACCAGGACTTTACCAAAACAGAGCCCTGGCCAACACAGACCACCCATCCATTCTTTCCACCAACCTTTAGTGTGCCAAGCTCCTCTTCCTGGGCTCTGGGAAATCAGCTCTGTGAGACAAGGCCGGTCTGCTTCATGTAGTATGCCTGAAGCTGGACCACATCCATGAATGTGCTCCAGGAATTTATCTAGCATTTGACCCGAAAAAGTAACTAACATCTAGGGTCTTAATGAAGAAAATTCACTGAATCTCTTTCCCCACATTTACATTGCACTAAGGTAACAATAGCTCATGAGTTTTCTTAGGCTTTTTCCTAATTGCTGACTCTAGCCAACAGTTCTTAGTTCTCATTCTCCTTGAACTCTCTCCTGCATTTGAACACTTCAAGTTTCCTCTCCATCATTTTCCATGACCCACTTTCTTCCACATTTCATCCTTCCTCCCTGACCACTCTCTACTGACTCAGCAATCTTTAGCTCTTAAATATTGGGCTTTCCAGAACCATCCCTGAGTCTCTTCCTATATATAACCTGTGTCATGCTCTCACTCATATGCCCACAATGTCAACTACTACCTCCATCATGAGGAGTCCTAAACCTTGACTTCTAGCTCTTGAGTTGCTAGCCTAAACACTGATTTTGGTCATTCCAAAGACACATCAATCTTGACAAATCCAAAATCTTAGCCCCAAAAGTTATTTTTCCTCCTGTCTTTTTATCCTATCATCCAAACTAGAAATCTAAGAGTCATTCACAACTCCTTCTAACCCATTCTCCTTAATCTAATAGATCACCAAGACTCATCAGTTTTATCTCCTAAATAACTTTAAATCTGTACTCTACCCTACCCATCCCTCAGCCAAGCCTTTATCATTATCTCTTCTCATCTTATCAGTAGTCTCTTAACTAATCTTCTGGCCTCTACTCTTCCCTCACTGGTCCAGAATTGTCTTTCTATATTACAAATCTGAATTTGTTTCTTAAAATCCTCCAGCGGCTCCATAAACATGAGCCCCTTTGGTATGGCCTACAAGGCTCTCTCCACATAATCTGTTCACTCACTTCGCCATTTCCCACCACCTTCCACACAAATGCACCTCATATGTCAGTTTTAACAATCCAAGCCTGCTGTACTCCTTCATGTTTCCTTGCTTTCTCTCATTCGACTATCCCAGGCATACAAGCCAACGCTGACCAAGGGTGTTCTACATACCATGCACTGTTTTAAGCCCATGATACATACTAACTCACTTCAACCCTATGAGCTATGCCCAGTGATTATGCCCATTCTGCAGAGAAGAAAACTAAAGCACAGGATGTTAAATAGCATGCCTAAGGATCCTCAGCTGGTATGTAGTAGAGCTGGGATTAAAATCCAGATAGTGTGACTACACAGTCTATTCTCTTAACCACTACGCAGTATTTCCTACCATGACCTCATACTCAACTCAAAGACCAACTTCTCTGTGATTGTCTCCTGACTGCATCCTTGGATTCCAGGAGTTAGGTATGTTTCTCCTTCTGCACTTCTGTGACACTTTGTATATACTCCTGTTATACTCATCACATCACATTATTAATCATTTGCCTACATGACCACCTCCCCTGCCAGACTATGTACTGCTCTAGACCAGAGACCCAGTTGCACACATCCTTGAGTTTTTAGTGTCCAAAGTGAGTGCCTGGCATATATAACATATATATACGGTAAGTTAATAGTTGGCTAAATTAAAAGAAAGAAGATATCTAACTGATGTTTGGTTATCTGTCTTAATTGCCTATATTGTTTGTTATTGTAATGGAATATGTGTCCTGTCTGGCAGATGTATGTTATTTATACCATATGGTCAGATGGTAAATATAGTAGCAACTGTACCCATTTCTGTACTTCCAAACTACAGTACTGAATGTGAGATGGAGAATTATTACTCAATTATTGTTATTGAGTGAGAGAAACATTTGTTAAAACTGTCCTGATTATGTTTAAAAAGGGAAAGTCCTGAAGATAAAGTATAAAGTACAAAATTTAATTAACTAATGAATATTCATTAACCTGTTCATGGTACTTTTTTGTCATCAGTTTTCAAGTATTGAAGTTAAGGCTTTAGATTTAAGTACAGAATTTGTAGATTATTTTATGTACTGATTTTCTGTAGTGACAATCTCAATACAATAATAAGAAATAAGATGGAGTCAACTATATTTGAAAAATAAATGAAAATATCTAGCTGAAATCTATTCTCATTCTCCCTCTATAGGTAGATATAGATATATAGATAGATGTATACACGTGTGTGTATACATATACATACACACACACACACACATATGTGCATATATAGAGAAAGCACATACACATATATATTGATTGTATACCTCTAGCTTCATAGATCAATTTATATGGACTCTTCATAGATAGTGTAACTTTTTGAGGTAAAACATGCAACTATTTGAAAATAATTGATGCCTCAGATCCTTAAAAATTCATGTTAAGCTAAATATATTCACTGATAAAATTGTTGCAATTCTGTTTAAGGAAACAAGTAAAACCAAGGATTCTATACTTTTAAAATCTGTCTTTTAGCAAAGATAAAGAGCAAGAGTAATCTGAAAGGACAGATTGCTAACATTTCTGGTAGTTCATCTAGCTAAAATTAAGCCTGCAGACTAACTATGTATGCAAATTACAGTTCAAAGGCACACTAGTCTGGGATGCACAGCCACCACTTTCCTACATTTGACTTGGGTGGACTCAATTTTGCCCAGCATTTACATAAATGTGCTTATTGAATTCAAGTTTGCCTATTTATAAATATGGGAGAATAAACATTTTAAAGGCTAAAGCAGACAGGATTAGGCTTCAGGGGCAGGGATGGGCCCTAATATAGCTGCAGGAAGTCTAATGTGAGAGCCACAGTCCCAAATTAATGCCCAACCCACCAGATTAGGGGAAGAAGTGGAAACTTTTTGACTCTCACTTCCTTGACAAGCATTGCCAGTGAAGTGTTACTGAAGAAATGACCTACTGCCTGGGACATCCCCCTGTCCCCCACATTCTGAACAATTTGAAGAGGAAACCTTCATCAGGACAAAGGGATAAACCCAAATGACTGTCCATATGAAACTGGGCACCACTGTCCTCCTCACTCAGATGAGCCAACAAAAGCAGTCCAGTGGGTCACCTTCTAAATAGGAAAATGGGAACAGTCACCAGAGCCAGCCTGTCACCTCAAGGTACATGTAGGTCTGTTGATTTTAGCTGCTCCGCACTCATGGTAGAGGAATGGACTTCACAGTAACAGCTGAGACTGGAGACAGCGATGGGAAACTAAATGTCTAAGACCATCACTGATGATGTCACAATGACCCACTGACCTAAGGTGTCCAACCTGGACCTCCCTTCCCAGCCCAGCTTGGTCCCTCCCACATAGCACTGTGGCTCAGCCCAGGTGCTGCCTTGGCCAGCTCTGGCCAGTTGCAAAGAGTGAAATTGTAACAGCTGAAACAGTTTTATTAGTACAGTAGATGATTCAGTAGTACTCTAGAATCTGGGATGTTTGTCCCTGGATACCTCTGGTATCCTCACATCAAGGCATGTTCCACTAGTGATGACAGAAAATGCTGGTATTTAACCAACACTTTATGTTCCTATCTTCACACAGTGGGTAGTGCATACGGTGAACAAATTTCTCTGGGACTCAGCATTCTCGTTTACAAAATGAGAAGATCGGGTTGCATTATAATAAGTTTCTATCAAACCCTAAGTTTGTCTGATTCTTTCCTACAGGCAACTGAAGTTGTCCTCAAAGATCAGCAAAATATAGTTTGTCTCATTCACCTACTCATTCATTCATTTCTAAGTGTATGAAACACCTAAGCTAGCACTGTTTGAGGTAAAACATGCAACTATTTGAAAATAATTGAGGCATATATGAAATTTAAAATTTTCTAGTATGATATTGAAAAAATAAAAACAGGCTTCACTTGTTTCATTTTTAATATTTAACCTAAGATATCCAAAATATAAGCATTTCAACATGCACACAATAAAATATTGAGATAGCTTACATTCTTTTTCCATAAGTCTTTGAAATCTGATGTGCATTTTACGCTTAAAGTACATCTTAATTTAGATTAGTTACATTTCAAGTGCTCAGTTGCTATATACAGTAATGGATACTATACTGGCCAGGGAAGGCTGAGTCAGTGGCGGGCCTGGAGTAGATGCTCAACAAATGGAAGTAATAACTACTTTTACTTCCAAGAAATAAATGAAAACCAAAGTAAACCTGAAATATCTATACATAACCAATGGCAAGCAAAAAACATTTAACATTTGGGAAGCTAACACAGTTCAATTACAGAAAACATATATCTGGGATAAATATTTTCAGTGTACATAGCAAACTAGGAAAATGACCTGTACAAATTTATGTCTACCAAACACCAATAATTTGCCTGACCCTGAATATGTCTTCCTGTTAAGTGTGATTTCCTCACAGGAAATTTTCAATCAAAAGAAGACATATAAAACACTGAAACACATTCCACAAGCACTTCAGAGTTGTGAGACTTTTTTTTTTTTCAGGTTTACCCAGTAAATAAGTAAATGCCATTTTCTCCATTTCCTTAAAAATATGTCACCCTTTTCAAAAAAATTATTTGGGATGGATGAGGGGAGAAGAGTCCTGGGGTTCCCTGGTGGGGTAATGGCTAGGCTCCGGCACCCTCAACGCTGTGGCCTGGGTTCGATTCCCAGCCAGGGACCTACCCACATATAAAAAAAAGAGAGAGAGAAAGAGTTTAGTAAAAGAGAAGCTTCCTGTGCAAACACTGTAAAACTTTTAAAAAGTGAATACCGGGGTGAGTTTAGTTTATAGCCCTATGAAAGAGAAAAACAAAAATAATAAAATACTAATATTATGAGATGATCATTCTAAGAATAAATACAGAAAGAAGACAATGAAAGAATCTAACAGTAAAGCCCAATGGGTCAGCCAGTTGTGGGAGACCAGGGAGAACCCCTTGGGACATTTGGGAAAGGAGATCCTAAGGCAAAGGTCTTAAAAGAAAAAATGTGACACGGTCACTCTTAACTGAACAAAAGTGAAAGAATGGAAAATGTTGTGATACAATAAAGAATTTTAGAAAATTTGAGGCGGTCTCCTGCCGCGACCACGGGCGCGTGGGATGGGGGTTGAATGGAGAGGAAGGAAGCCTTAAAGGCCCAGGGTCAGGCCTGGCAGCTGAGCTCTGGGGAGGCGTCATGCAGCGCCATTGGCAGATCAGGTCTGGCTGGAAAGAACACCCAGCGGGAGGGGTCAGGAGAGAGGAAGGGATTGTTTTCATTCCTGATCGATAGGATATAGTCCTATAGCCTAACGACAGAGCTGTGAAATGTGTAAGAGGACACCTCACTCGGGCTGGGCACACGTGACAGGGCAGCATACCTTGGGTGAAGTGTCCGGCTTAGGGCCCAGGTCCTCGGGCCACCACTCTAGAGCCAGGTGTTTTGTTGGTTTGATTGATTTTGTGACTGAAAAGAACCTTTGTTTCCAATCCTTCAGATGGATAATTTCTCAAAAGCAATTACAAATAGCATTAAGTCAGTTATGAAGTCACTACAGTTGAAATTTTTTTTCATGCAATGTTATCTTTACATTATTTGAAAGTCAGTTCCCTTGCTATTTTCCTTCTACATTTGTACTACTTTTATATAACTTATAAACTGAGGAATGTCATCGGCTTTGAAACTTCTGAAATAGGCCTGTGGGGTTACATGAAAGAGTCACGGGCTGAGACAACGATGTTCTAGTTTGGCTTTCTCCATAAACTGGGCAAATCATACCTGCCTTTTTTGAGCATCAATTCCTCTGACTGGCAATTTCTGATTAGATATATTTTCAGTTTGCTTCCAACTTCAAATATGAAAGTTCCTTAAAATTCTAGGAAGTAGAAGTCACAATAGATGGTGAAATTATTGTACAACAAGTTGAGAACGCACTGTGGAATTGTAGGCCTGAAACCTATGTAATTCTTGCTAACAGATGTCACCCCAATAAGTCTAACAATAAAAATGAATTTTAAAAAAAATTCCAGGAAGTATGATTGTTCTCATTTAGTCATCTGTTTCAACATTCATTGAACACTTGTTAATGAATACATGTCAGCCACAGTTTGAAGTAGTGGGAGAACCATGAAAGAACCAAACCGTCCCAGCACCCCTGCCCACCCACAGCAGGAACTCAGGATCGGGCAATGTGGAAACTACAGGAGGTGTGAAGAGGGTCTTTGAGGAAGTTATACAAGCACTGCTTCTGGGAAGCCCACCAGGACTGGGCAGAGGGAAGGCTGTGTAGCGGGAGAGCATGGGCTTCACGTTACCTGGATCTGTGTTTGAACCAGACTCCGCCATTTATTATAAAGGTGATGTTGGCATATTTCTTAATATGAACCCCAGTTCATCTGTAAAATACCTACCTCAGACTATTGTGTGAAGAGTAAATAAGACAGGGTATTGTGTAATACTAGTGATAGGTGCTTGACAAGTTGTAGTTGTGCATTCTAGAAGAGGTCACATATGAATGGACTTCTGAAGGATCACTACAGTCTTATTGTCCTTAAGGTCAGTTCACTCTTGTCACTTCTGGCAAAAAAAAAAAAAAAAAGGCCAGTGATCCACTTACTGGCTGTATCATCCAAACTCTTTAGCTTGATTGTCAGAAGCTCCTTACCCTGGATACAACACATGATGGCTTGGAATACATCTGACCCACATTTTCCTGAATTTGCTTTCTTGTGTGTTTCCTATGAGGGTGGGCCACCAGGAAGACTGTTGGGACAGTTAGAGGGCAGAAGGGAAGCAGCAGCCATTTTCTGGCTCATACACATTTTGGCTGATCTGCTGATTCACCCCATTGGCATGAAGCAGCAACAAAGCCCACAACTTCTCAACCTTTCCCCTGGATCATCCTTCAGCCTTTCCAACTCCTGAGCCAGGTGTTTGTGTTCAGCTCTGTGACACAGCGCCCTAGCTTTTGCAGAAGAGCCTTGATACCAAGTTCGGAGGTAACAAAAACTGACACAGCTTTCAGTCCATCCTTATGGCTCTCAGCCTTCTCTTGATCTCCCCCTCTTTACATCCATCATCCCTTCCTGACTGGCTTACACCATAGACCTCAAGTTCCAACATTAGACACAGGGACAACCGCCTTATAGAGAACGTATAACCAGTCCCACAATTGTGCAAGGCCAATTCCCTGTAACAATAGAGAGACACATGATAACTAGCTAGCTAGCTAAATAAGACAGACAAATGATAGATCTATTTGTTCTGCTTCTCTGTCAAAAACACCCATGTCGCAGTCTTCCTCTCTCTACCTTCCACAAGCATCCTCTTCCTTCAACACCCAGTGTCTCCGTGAAGCAGCCCAAGCCCTTAGAGCTAGAAGTGACCCTCCCCGTCCCACCCCCGCAGCAAACACACAGTCGTGCAGCCCAAGCAGGCTAGAGGGAATCCCTAGCGTACGTGTCTCATTTTGCCTCACATCTTAGATATTTCTGCTCATGTCATTTTTCCTCTACTAATTACTAGATTCTATGTTCTCCAAGAGCAGGGACCATGTGTCATACATTTTTAGGTCTCTTACAGAATTTTCCACTGGCCTAGGACTCTGTGCAATGAACTGAACTGGACTGAAGAGTCAAGGGGAGAAGAGGGTTGGGAAGGAGAAGAAGGACTTCAAAATAAACCACTTTTAAAAAATTTAACACCTGCCTACCTGGTGAGTACATGCCCACATGTCAGCCTCAGGGTTCCTCTTCTCTCCAGCAACAGCCAGGGACATCGATTTTATAGCAAGAAAACACAGAAAAGAAAAGAATGTAAAAAAGCATATATCCCCCAAATTATTTACTAGTTCATGCAATTTTTTTGTGTAATAATGCCTATCAGGGCGAAGGGGGAAAACATCATCTGCAAGAATACCCATTATTATTTTTGCTACCAAGGCTCATTTTGAGGAGCCCGGAATAATATAATTTAATGAGTAGAGCTATTATCCCAACTACCATTTGCAAGGTAGTAATATAGATCACAGACCATCTTCAGTATGTAAAAAAGTCTTAACAGTAATGGTTTAATGAAAGGAAAAAAGTGCTCTACTACCAACAGATTGAAATTCTTTCCTTTTAGCTGGGATTATTTTAGTTTAGGCCGGTGATACACATTACTCCAAGTTCATTATGAAACCTATGTGTTTTTTGATTACTTAAAAAATGGAGAAATTACTTGATGACTTTTTATAATAATAAATACATGTAGTTTTAACACCAGAAGTCCCTGTTGATAGAAATAATTAAGGAGAATCTAAAGGAGTAAAGAGGTTGGGAACCACTAAACTAGATATTTACTTCCTTCTCATTGATGGGATCATTATGTATAGTGTGAATCTAACATCAAATAATGCAATGAAGTAAGGGGAATAGTTTCAACAAAGATAGAATGCAATGAAAGAAGTGGCATCTGAGAGTATTTCAGTCTCATACTATCAATTTCAATATTAATTCAAAACAATTCACATCAAAAGAAAATGAATCATTTTCATTTTAACTTGAAAAACTGCTGAGAATTAAGCTTTTATTTTGTAATTTTCCATTTGGTTTATTGGAAAATTTTTATTTAGAATTTTTTGTACTGTTAGGTATATGCTCTATTGATTAATTCAACCCATTGCCAAGGAAGGTAGGAATTGAGATGCTAGTAGATGTTGCTGCTTCCAACAGATTAAGAGAAAAGCCAACTGTTTTCATGTTGTGCTTTCAATTAGAGCTTAGAATGAATAAACTCATCCAAGAGACTTCAGGATTCTCTGGCTCTGAGGAAACTCATAAGATGTATCATTTCTGTTTTATTCCCAAATAAATATAGATTTTAAAGTTCAGGCAGGAGTTAAGTAAGCACAGTTTCTCACTAACAAAGTTAGTACCATCATCTGCCTTCCAGGTAGATACCTCTAAGTCAGCTTTTTGGCTTTCCTGGGCCACATTGGAAGAAGAATTGTCCTGGGCCACCCTCAAATACACTAACACTAACAATAGTTGATGAGCTATTAAAAAAAAAGTTGCAAAAAAATCTCACAATGTTTTAAGAATTTGTGTTGGGTTGCATTCAGAGCTGTCCTGGGCCACAGGTTGTCCATGCCTGCCCTAGGCAATGCAGGGCAGACACTGAGACCCATCATAGAAGTCTCATAGAGGCCCCGTGGGAAGGACACGTAGGCAGGCGAGGGGCACGAAAGTGGAAAGAGTGTCAAATGGTGTGTAGTGGATCATTGGTGTGGAGGCTCCAATTACATTTAGTGTTTTGATTTCACAATCAAAAAAAGAATAAGTTATAATAATTTTTATTATTAAAATTTTCAAATATAGTTGGCCCTCTATATCCACAGGTTCAGCATCTGTAGATTCAATCAAATGTGGATAGAAAATACTTGAAAAAAATGTTATGTTGCTATTGACGTGTACTATGTAATTAGGTCTACAATGGTCACATCTATAGTGAAGATAAACAGATTTTTGTTTGTCATTATTCCATAAAGAATACAGTATAACAACTATTTGGATAACATTTACATTGTATTAGATATTGTAAGTAGTCTAGAAATGATTTAAAGTATACAGGAGGATGTGCATAAGTTATATGCAAATACTCCACCATTTTATATAAGGGACTTGAACATCTTCAGATTTTGGTACACTGGGGTCCTGGAATCAATCCTGCATGGATACAGAGGGACTACTGTTTATACAAAAGTAGAGGAAATGGTATAATTAGCTTCCATGTATCCATTACCCAACTTCTACAATTACCATCTTAAGGCCAACCTTGTCTCCTCTATATATCCCATTCATCCCCATGCTTTGCATAATTTTGATGTAAATCTCAGATATTATAACATTTCATTTGTATGTATGTCAGCATCTCTAAAAAAGGGGCCTTTAGAGGAAAAAAAATCAAATACCACTAACTTACTTAAAAAATTAACAATAATTCTTCAATGTCTTCAAGTATCCAGTTTGTGTTTATCTTTCTCTGGAGTGTCTTATACATGTTTTAAGAACTTAAACTTTACTTAGAAAGTTTTGTTGGGTCAATTTTCTTGATTTCCTAAGAAATTTTAACTACTTGAGCAGAGAGACTATATTTAGTTTATGCCTGCCACTAAGTATTCTACCAATTATTCCTGGATTTCACAGTTAAAGTAATTATAATTAAATGTATAATAAAAGAGCTTTTATGACTTTTCCTGTAACTGTATTTGCAAATAAAAAAAAATCATACTACCTGTCCAGATTTTTGGTACAAAAAATAGGAACACTATAGATCCTCAATTTCTCAAATTAAATTGTAATGAAAATGTCATATATGGCATAATTAGGTAATTGCACATCTGAAACATCTGGCTACTAAAAATCTCTCTTGGTAGCTATCATAAATTCTGACAACCTAAGAAATGTACTCTCCAGAGAGTGACCTAATCTGTGACAATATCCATGGTAATCAAAGAAAAGAAAGAATACCCCTGATAAGAGAAAGATGCATTCTATGAAGTTCAATACAAAAATTGAAGTTTTGTCTTAGATTAATAAAGGTAAATAGTTTTGAATATTTATGCATTAGGAATTTTCCCTTTTTGTACCATCTTCTCCCTATTTCCCTCTCCCGCTTCTAATTCTTTTTAGAGTGGACAAATGAAATACTTAAGTTTATAGAAAAAAAATTGTGAGATATGTTATCTGTTGGTATATGACCCTAACATGAAGAAAGAAAAGTATATACACTAAAATGTTAAGTGCTTTGTTATTTTATAATAGCAAAAAATAAAAATAATCTGAATGTCTAAGAATTGAAGAATGGTTACATAAATTATATTCTATCCATTTCCTGGGAATAGGAAAGAATTAATTACTCAGTTTTAAAAATTAGAATTATGAAGACCATGTAACAATGTGTAAAATGCTTATGTGTTAGGTAAAAACAATCAGGATTGAAATTCTATCCATACTATGGTTTTAACTATGTAAAAAAGTGTGCCTATAAATAAAAGAAAATACAATAAAATAATAATAGTGGTTATGTTACTATAGTAAAATTATGCATGATTTTAAAAATATTGTAATATGTGTCTGGTCTTCAGTAGATGCTAACCAATTTCTTTTGTTTTCCTGTTCTCTCTACTTAACATTCTTTAAAATTGTATGATTCTAAATTAAACATTTTTAAAGCTAAAAATAACAGAACTTTGGTTAAAGGTATTAAATTTCAATATTTTCTTCTTTTTAAAGTCTGTATCCAGCATATATATAAAACAATATTTATGTTTTTTAAATTTTTTGTTTCTGTCTAAAACAATAGTGAAAGAATAAGATTAATTTTTAAAACATGGTGAAATAAATAAAATATAATTATTTTATTTCTTTCATTAAACTTTACTTCTCCTTTTACTTAAATATTAACTAGCAAATGCTATAATGTAGTAACACAATACCTAGCAGGGATGCATACATATTTCAGCCTTTGAAATATATTGCCTGAATAGATCTGAAATCACTCATTCAGTGAGTTCCCTGCTGGGTAGTGGCTAGGCTTTGGTGCTCTCTCTGGCTCAGCCTGGGTTCGATTCCCAGCCAGGGAACTAATCCCCCAAAAAACCACTCATTCATTGGTTAGTTTATTAAACAAACATTTTTTGAAGATCTACTCACCCAAAGTAATGAGTATTTTTGCTTACAAAAGGGCCAAATGATTTTCTAAATTATGTAATATAACTTAAATACATAAAAGTGCAAAAAAAAATAAGCACACAGCTTATCAAATTGCTGTAAAATGAACCCCCATGTAACCAACCTTCCCACTCAGGTCACAAAATTGAATGTCACCTGCACCCCAGAGCATTGACACCTCTGGTCCCATCCTACATCTCAGTGGTCGCCAAGACAGTGACTGATACGCTGGGACAGTTGGGAAGCTCCAGGGTGGGTCTTTCCCAGAGCATTTGCTTTTTGTAAAATCTGCAAAAATAAACATTTTCCCACATTCAGGTAAGACCTCTTTGAACTTTCATAGCTAAGTTTATATTCATAATTTCACATTCTTTTCCTTCAATAGGGTCCCCCCACAAATTGTATAAATGTCAGGACCCACAAAATTGGGAGCTACCCCCTGACCCACTATGACTATGAGGCATTCTTTGCTTCCAGATGGTTTACACAATGTGAAACAGTTCGTTTCCCATTTTAAAATGTTCCAGTACTTCCATGGGCTCTAACCCTCGGGCAGTTACTTAGAGAGAAGACTAGACTGGCCTTTCACAGAAGCATGGCAAGTGCTTCGGGTTTGCATTTCACAGGAGCGGACCACCAGAGCTGGGGACCGACCTCAGCACTACTTTCTCCTCTTTATGAGACAGCAATGTGGGAGCAGGGCCAGTGAATCACCTCTCTGACTAGGCCTTCTGCGGTTAAGAGTTGCTAACAAAAGGCTAGCTTGTTAAACACAGAATATTTACAACAAATCTGAATAGTTTGCCAACATTTAAAAACCAAGAGATTTCATGCAAAAAGTTAGCCTTCTGACTTCTTTTGAGCAGTTGGAAGATGTGACCACTCTGGGCTCACATTCCCACCTGGCCCGGCACTGGCTGGGTGGAGCCCAGGAGCAGCTCTTTCTGAGGCCAACCTCCTCCTTGAACCCCTATTACCTCACATGTGGGTGTTATCTGAATTTTGGTCCTTTAGACATTTGCAAGCCAAGTTCTAACCTATTACCTTGTATTAATCCAAAATGGTTTCTTCAGTGGTTTTTAAAAATTAAATTTAAAGATAACAGAAACAAGTTCTCCCAAATACTCTAAGATGACTTTCTTGCCAGTATTCCCTGAACCCTCTACAAAGGTGCTAGTAGGGTAACCCCCCAAAACGGAGTTAAACTATCTAAACGTACATGGAATGAATTAAATTAGAAATATGCAAAGGTTCATCTCAAATGAAATAGCTTCCCAATCAGAAGCAGTGAGAAGCAGCTAAGCCTAACTATAAGTCTGTGTTTCTTGCATTTGGGTATATATCACAATCTCACCTGGAGATCTTGTTAAGAGCGGATTGCTGGGCCCAGCCCAGAGCTGAGAATTTGCATTTCTCAGAGGTTTCCAGGTATTGCCCTTACTCCCAGCCCTGGAGTACTTTTTGAGAATCACTGTGGCATGCTACTCAAAATGTGGTCCCCAGGCTAGATGCCATAGAGCTTGTTTGGAATGGAGAATTTTCGGCCCTTTTCAGACCTGTGGAATCAGGATTTGCAGGCGGTTTGTAGAAACACAGTAGACTCTCCAGTAACCAAAACTCAAGCAGCTGGCACTCTCAAGCAACTGGCACAAATAATACTACATTTATCCGGCATGGGTGCTGGTTAACTGAGAGTCTACTGCATTACATTTTGAGATGCACTGGATTAACTTTTCCTCCCCAGATTTGCCTGGGTAAAAAAAAATAAAAACTTGGGGTGTTTGTTAAATATAAGGAATGCCTGGCCTTTCCCCTAGAAGTTCTTAAGCAAAAATCTATTTCTTCAAGCATTCCAGGTAATTCTTATCATCAGGAAAGTTTAGGAGAAATAGATTAATGGTGGTATAAATAAAACTGAAGAAAGAATATGTTAGTAATATGGGGAGGGGCAAATGAAACAGAAAAATGGGAAATCTCAGGGGAGAAAATTGATAGCATTTCTTCAACAATTTGGGGCTCTGTAGCCACTGGTGTGCATCCCCTTTCTGGAGAGACACGCATCACATTGGCAGTTCTTCTATCAAGCATCGCACTCCTTTTACTGGGTCCCTGGTCCTTGAGAAAACTTAATATAATTTGGCTTGCATCTGCTTTTCACACCAGGAGAAACACACCACTCAAATCAATATAAGTATTCTGATCTGAGTGATAAGTACATTTTTCACTGTGAATCAAGAAATCATTACTAAGGTGCTGACATATTTTTCTGTGGGTTCTATTAGTGTCTCTAAGGGCTCAAGTCACCTTTGTTTTAATGACAAAATCAAATTTCTGGGAATGTGTATATGTTACTGTATTTGAGGAGCAGACAAGAAAAGTTTCATTACACATGGATTCCACTATGTGGTTTTTAAATTTTTTTACACATTCATTTAAGTAAGTCAGATTAATTTTGGAAAGGAGAATTACATTAGCAAATAATAAAAGTGTGCAAAATATAAAAGAAATAAAACATCTAAAAAAGAAAGAGTTGATGACGAAGAAACTGTCTTCAATGAAATAAATTTGTTCAGTTTTTATTAAGTGAAATATTGGCTTTTGTGAGTCACACCTTTTCCCTTAACTGTCTTCAGGAGGAGGGTGCAATTTTACCCTTCTGCCTAAAAGACCTCCTGTGCATTTTTTCCAAATATCAGCTATTTCCAAAGTTCTTTCACAAAATGCAAATCTCTGAGAATTGGACCTCATTGCCTGCTCCCCCATCCATCCACCACCCAATCTCACAAATTTCATCTGGGAAATGAACAAATCCTTTGTGAATG
This sequence comes from Lyroderma lyra, assembly GCA_004026885.1. Taxonomy (NCBI): domain Eukaryota; kingdom Metazoa; phylum Chordata; class Mammalia; order Chiroptera; family Megadermatidae; genus Lyroderma; species Lyroderma lyra. Next base: position 245,382 of record PVJL010000817.1, read on the forward strand.
TTGAAGCATGGTATTTTTATGAAGGTTTCAAGCGAATAATCTTATTCTAGAAATAATGCGACCAGAGGATCAGTTTGCCTGGAGGAAGCTTTAATGCTAACCCCCGTTCTGAATAGAACGGTTTTTATTCCCAGAGTTCCGATGCCACCTTCAGCTGCACTGAGTTTTTGAAGTCAACTGTTTTGGTAAAGCAAGCTTGGAGGTCACATTGATCTCTGGTTGGAGATCTGAAAGAGGAAGAAGATACTCAGCTAAGGAGGAAACATTTTCAGAAAATAAGTAAGAGGGGAACCTAAGTTCTGTATAAAATCGCCTTTCTCCCTCTGCCTGGCCACTTTAGGAAGTAGCATTATATAGTTAGAAAGCAGAGAATGTTGGAATAAAAAGTCCTGGTTTCAGTTTTGGTCCCAACTATGAAAAATATGATTATGTACAAGTTCCTCTCATAATCTCAGTTTACTCAAATTTCCATGAAGATAATACTGGTGATATTTTCCATAGTATATGAGGACTGTTTGGAAAGTATCCAGACGTGCACCCGTTCTCATTATCTTGGCAATTTTTTCCGGACAGCCCTTATATAAACGAATTGGTGATAAAATGTCAGTACATCATAAACTGCTTTATAAATGTGAGTCATGGGCACTGACACAATACCTTCTAATATAGGTGTTTTTAGCTTACTTTTTCAATAATTCATTATTAGTCTTTGACCCAGCAATTCACTCCTAGGAATTTATCCAAACAAATATAATCGTATACATGCAAAATTAGGTATTTTCAAGTTATTCACTGAAGCATTTTTTTGGTAATAGCAAAACAACCTAAATGTCTAGCAGTGTGGGTCTGGTTGAATAAATAAAATATATACCTGTGAAACAGAATAAGAAAACTATATATCGCTATGGAAGGATCTCTAAGACACAGTATTAAAAGACAAAAGCAAAGTGCAGAACTTGACTTTTACTGTAGAAGGGAGGAAATTAGACTATGTAATTGTACTTGAGTTTGCGTACATAAGGAAACACTGGAAGGATACACAACAAAGAAATAACAGTGGTTACGTGTTGACAGGCGTCAGGGGACAGTGTGGGTGGGAGGGCGATTTTTCACTGTGTACCTTTTAATACATACTTTTAAATTTTGAACCATGGGAATGTATTACCTATTCAAAAATTAAGTTAATACTACTTTGAGAAGAGACTAATCATATTTACATGACCATATAGTAGATCTTCAATAATTATTTGATGTCTTACATTAATGTGAAATAGCTAAGGTGTGTGATAGGTCAGGCCTATGAGAGGAAGGGTCAAGGGTAAGTGCTGCCCATCATGGATGAGGCAGCCTGCTTAGTGGGGCACAGCAAAAGTGAAAGCTCCAAGGGGGCCAGATGGGCAATAGGGGAACAAACTTAGGTGAGATGTCAGTCCGAATAACAAGGAACAGGAAGCCTGCTTTTAGCAATGGGAGAAACCACAGTGCTTTATGAAATTGGAGGAATAAAAATACTTGGAAAGAGAAGTCCCAAGTTATCTTAGTGTTGCTGTTGGTAGTGGTTTTATTGGTGGGGTGGGGTGGTGGATTTGAAATGAGAAATATTTCCAGTCTAATCAAAGGGGCGGTGTGAACGGAGAATTTTAGGAGAGGAGTTAGGTCAGGGCTGTGATGTGGAGGTTTAAAGGCAAGGTGCTCCCTGGACTCGCAACTCACTGCAGGAGACTGAGCCAATTAGAGGCCCCAAGGCATTCTGATTTCTGGGATTCAGCAGGTGGGACACAAATGCCAGGGTAATCACAGGAATGGGGTCCCCAGGATTATTCAACGGGGAGGGAGCAGATAGGCAAGATGGTGCCCACTCAGCCCATGGCTTTGAGAGCTGTGGGCAGGGCCTCCTGGGATGCCCTAAACTCCAGGGTCTGGTGGGGGAAGAACTACTACTGCCAAGGCTGCAGCTCCCCGGAGCCAGTATGTCATCAGCAGGAGGAGGCGAATGGCCCAAGCTCCTTGCTCTGGACATGTATGTAGCAAAGTATTTGGGCACATCCATCTCATCCCTTCTCACTACACGGGTGAAATCCTCTTTCTGGGTGTTTTGAAGGTTGGTGTGAATATCTAGGATTGCTTTGAGATGCTCTGATGAAAGGTGCAACGGAAGTGCAAAGCATTACTCTTAACGCTGTAAATATTTTGCTGACAAGGGCAGAGTGAGTAGGCAAAACGTTTCAACTTTGAGTATTCCCAAGAGAACAATTTAAGGGTTAAGAACAGCAGGTGTGCAAGAGTGATAAAAGAAGCCACTTGTGGTGGAAGAAAAGATCGTGAGTGCAGCTAGGGAAGAGACCTGCCCACTCTGAGCCCAGTGGAAGTGGTGATGCCCACCCACCCTGAGGCCAAAGCCAGACACCAGGACTTCCCCGCCTACACACATGAGTGACAACTGATGCGGCGAATGGAGCAAGTCCAGGCCCAGCCTTCGTGCCAGAGATGAGCTGCTTCTGGGTGTGCTGCTGTCCCAGCTCTAGGACAGGCTAGCCTGGAAGCCCAGAGGGAGCAGGGGACAGAGGTTCCCTCACACTCTCCAGCACCACAATCTGCCTGTGTTGACAGGTTCCTGGGTGACACTGGAGTAGGCTAGAGCTGGGGGAGGGAGCACAGAGAGGGGACAGGGTGATACGTGTCCTGACAGGGCTTTTCATCCCTGCCAGACCTTGGAATTTTGCTGGCAAGAATAACCAGCTAGGATGAGTTTAGAGAAGTTTCTTACTTGTGCTCTGCAATTACTGGAGTTAGAAATTAATAATAACTACCAATTGGATATAAATGATATTCCAGACAGTGCTAAAGGCAAACTACATTTTCTCATTTAATTTTCAAAGCAACCGTATGAGGTAGTGTTGCCTCCTCCACTTTCAAGACAGAGCTCAGGGGTTAACTGACTTGCCCCAGTCACTACTACTGTAAGTAGCAGAGTTAGGGTCTGGGCGCAAGGATTTTAACTCCAAAGCTGTTTTGATTACAATACGATGTGACTTCCCCAGTTATTAAAAAGCAACCATCCGGGCTCTTAAATTGTGCTGTTTTCTTGGTTATTACACATGTAGACCTGAACACATTGCATCCAGAATGCTATTGTCAAAGACAAGGTTCCAAACTGCTCTCTTCCACCACATGACTCAGGTTTTGATCCATGCCTATAAGTGGATCTTATCCAAAAGAAGAACTACATTTAAGTCAAGAAGCTGCATACTGACTTCTGTTTCGTAACCAGACCCACCCAGCCCAGGCTTCCATGTTGGTGCCTCTTTGGGATTCATTGTCTCCAGTCACTCTCCACTGTCCAATCTGTACTCCAGACTGCAGACAGAAATAGCTTTGAAACACTTGTCTGTTTGGAAATCTCTGGGCTCCCAACTGCCTCCAAAATAAAATCCCTTCCCTGCTGGACGGCCCCTTCCCAGCCCCTCTCCACTGTGGCCCTGCTGGTGCGCTCTGTGGTCCAACACGGCGAGCACTTTGGTGCCTTACCGTCAGCAGCCCTCTGCCCAGAACGGCCTTGTCTTTACCTCCTTTCTCCATCTGGCTAATGGCTATCCTGAGGCGCAGTTCAAATGTCACTGCTGCTCCCTCGGGTTCCTGACCCAGAGTATACTTTATTACCTCACTCACCTGGCCCATCATGGCACCTAGCACATGGCTATATTATATTACATTACTTACTATCAACCAATTATACTACCTTTTTCTATAGCGCTGGATCCCATTTCCCATTCATTAGGGCAGGGGCAAAAACTATTTCTTAACATCTTGCCTCTGGAGGCTGGTCTCACAACAAATGCTCTCTTTCCGAGAAACAGACGCAGCCGTGTGCAAAGGAGCTCTGCTCACACGGCACCACAACGGCGATGATCTTAAAGAATTCCATGCATAGGTGGGCCAGGGGGCTAGCTGGCTCCACACGCCTTCTGGACACATTATCACCTGTGATGAGCTCAGTCACTTAATGAAATAAAGAACTCTACCTGTTCCACTGAAGGACATGAAAAAGGGCAAACAGCAACCCAAAATTTTTATCAGAGTGCCTTTGTTTTCTCCTCTTGTAAATAAAGTTCTGTTTGGACAGGTGAAAGGACTCTGATGCTGAAAATACAGTTTAAAAAGCACTGGTTTGGATGGCCTACTCCTTTATTACCTTGAACTTCTTCCAGACTGGTTTCCCAGCCGCTAGGCTTTTCTTCCTTTATGAGACTTGCATTTTTTGCTTCCAGATGAAATTTTTAAAAATATTAATTAAATTACAAAAAGTTTAAAGGTAACATGTCAATTATAAAACGTAATTGTATAATAAATATAACAAATCAATCATCCACCCTACAACTAGAACTCTAATAGTAGTAGCTTACTTCTACCTGTGTATACCTCACCCATCTCAACCATGTGCCTAATTTGGGAGCTAATCAGTCTTTAACTTGGAATTTTTTATTCTATAGTCATGCATTGCTTAACAATGGGGATTTGTTCTGAGAAATGTGTCATTAGGTGGTTTCGTCCTTGTGTAAATATCATAGAGTGCACGTAACAAACCGAGATGGTATAACCCACCACACACCTACGTGGTATAGTCTAATGCTCCTAGGCTACAAACCCATGCAGCATGTTACTGTAGTGAGTACTGTAGGCAACTGTAACACAATGGTAAGTATTTGTGCATCTAACCGTACCTAAACATGAGATGGTACAGTAAAAATATAGTATCAAAGATAAAACATGGTACACCTGCATGGGGCACTTACCATGAATGGAGCTTGCAGGACTGCAAGTTGCTCTGGGTGAGTGAGTGAGTGAGTGAGCGAGTGGGGAGTGAATCTGAAGGCCTAGGACGTTACCGTACCCCAATGTAGACTTATTAACATGGCACTCAGGCTACACTAAATTTATTTAAAATTTTTTTTTACTATTAGCCTTAGCTTAGTGTAACTACTTTTACTTTATAACTTTTTAATTAAAAATATTTTTGACTCATAATAATTTAGTTTAAAACACACATTGTATAGCTACATAAAAACATTCTTATATCCTTATTCTGTAAGCTTCTTTCTATTTTTTTTTTTTTTTTTTTTACTTTTTAAACTTTTTTGGTTAAAAACAAATACACAACCACACCTTAGCCTAGGCCTACACAGGGTCAGTATCATCCGTATCACTGCCTTCCACCCCCATGTCTTGTCCCACTGGAAGGCCTTCAGGGACGATAACACGCAGGGAGCTGTCATCTCCTGTGATAACAACGCCTTCTTCTGGAATACTGCCCAAAGGACCTGCCTGAGGCTCTTCTTGAGGACGTGTCGCTCTTTTCAGAAATAGTGATGTGCCAAAAAAATGTATACACACTTGAAACGATGTTATCTATGTATTACTTTTCAAAGTTGAATTGATTTAATGTGGCACTGTGCAGTATGACATTTGCTCAAAACCCAGCATTAATCAGATGGATGTTAGCCACCACGCAACAGGCAGGACAGTCAAAGAAAATGACAGAAGCATGGTTGTCGTTTCAGGAGCGCAAGACCATTTTTAAGCGTTTGAAATTTGGGAATGTTGCTTTTCCCCCATGTTCTCCTGAGTGAATACCCCTTGACTTCTACCTTGGGGGACCTTAAAGGATGTGATGGCTACACTGGTGGTACTTTGGGAAGAAATTGAAATGGCATGTGCAGCGATACAAGTGGACACTTTGGTCAATGTTGCTCAAGCAGTAGTTTGCCGTAATCAGAAGTGTCTGCCTGCTGATGGTGACCATGTGAGCACCTCTTGTAACTGCAGAAGTCGTGTGACTTGTATTCATCTTTTGTTATCAGTATATATTGAGTATTACCATTTTAATAGTTTTTTTCCTTTCACAAACTGTATATACTTTTTTTGGCAGTCTCTATGTGGTTTGCTTGGTGTCTTTTTTTTTTTTTTTGTCATCATAGATTTACTTGTAAGCAGATAATACACCATGAACATTCTTCTCTATTAATGAAAACCTTCCAGTGTTGGGGTCTCTGTTTTCAAACTGTTTAAGCAACTTGATGAGGTCTATAAAAGCTTCTGTGAAACCCTTCACTGTGAATTTTCTTGCATCATCTCTTTCTCTCCTGCAGTTTTTCTCTTGCCTCTTCTCCAGCTATGCATTCCAGTTCCAGTTCCAACATGTCCTCATTAGTCAATCCCTCAGGAACGACCTCTAGCAGCTCCTCAATGTCATCCTCATCCACACCACAGCCTTGCTGATTTTTGCCATCTTGGTGCTATGATGTTACGTGGCTATGTCACTAGGTGATAGGAAATTTTTCAGCTCCATAACAATCTTACAGGACCACTGTTGTAGATGTAGTCCCTCCTTAACCAAAATGTTATTATGCATTTCATGACTACAATTTTTTAAAAAGAATATAGTTTCATCCTAGTTGATGCTCTTAACCTGTTTATTTTGTTGTTACATAGTATTCCAGCCTGTGCCACATCAGTTACTTATTTAAGCCTTCTCCCACCAACCAATTCAAGATGGTTTCCAATGCTTTGCTGTTACAGGTAATGTGGCTATGAACATTCTTGGTGCACAAGTATTTGTGCACTTCTAAGAGTGGGATGTTACATCAGAGGGTATGCAAATACTCAATCTTGTGGAATAATGTCCACATTTCTTAAAGGGGCTCTATTAGCCAGATATAATAAAATTATGCTAAAAAATAATTCAATGTAACCACTACTTGAAAGACAAAATTCTGCCACTCCATGCCAGTTTCAATCTGGCCCCAACCTAAATTTCACATCTTTCTCTTAGAGCACATGCCCACCCACAGCACCTCCCACTAGTGAGACAGGTGTGCTCCCAAATGTAGAACGCACCTTGCTCATTTTCAACAGTGAAGCCCTGCTCCTTCATTTCTAGTCTACAACTCTCACTCGCCATTACTGCCCCTGGTTCTCCTTCCTTCACGAAACCTATCCTGATCATACCTGCCAAAGAACTCTCGCACCCCAGCTCCTAAAATACCTATTTTCTGCACCAGTCATATGACATCACTCTTCTTCCCCTTCCACATCTTAGGATATTGAGTTTCATGTTGCCTTATTGGAAAAAATGAACATTCTAAGCTGTGTAATCAGATTTATTTGAGAACTCAGCATTTCCAATTTTAGTATTTGGTACCTTTTTCACTACTCTCTTGACAATGGAACTGCTTCCTTGGCAGCCAATAGATAGATTAATTAATTTTGGACTTGACAATTCCCACATAACTTTTGACATGATTATCTGTTATTTTCCCAGTTAAATCACAGGCATCTTAAAGTACAGAGACCATCTTTTATATTTCCTGTATTCTCCACAACATATAACATAGTTTTATGTATGCAGTAATAATGCATTCAACAAATATTTAATACTTCAGTGGATATGTGAAAATGTGGAGGTCTGCATATCTGTTAGTAACAGTGACAAACAGAATATAGACAAAAATAAATGAATAAAATTGAAAGGGTTTCTTCCCTAATGAAAGCTGAAGAATGTATGCAGCACAGTGAGGCTTTCTACACTTACCCACACTTTCTGTAAAATTATTTTTTCAAACTTATCCAAATAATATATTTGAGCATATATAATTATATATACATAAATTTATGTGTATATATACACACATACAGTCACATGTGGCAGAACATTTCAGTCAATGACAAACCATATACCTGATGGTGGTCCCATAAGATTATACTGGAGCTAAAAAATTCTTATTGCCTAGCTGTCATAATGTCAATGCATTATCTGTGTGTGGTGATGCTGGTATAAACAAACCTACTACACTGCTAGTCATATGAAAGTATAGCACATACAATTATGTACAGTATACAATACTTAATGATAATAAATGACTATGTTATGGATTTATGTATTAGCTATACTATACTTTTTATTGTTAGAGTATACTCTACTTAAAAAAAATTTGATATAAAACAGTATGCCATGTTACGCTAGCAACAGCCTCATACATCTTGTGTTAGCTGCATCTTTTGATTGCATCATTTTCTCTTGTGTTTGATTTAATCTCATGTTTTGTACAATAACATGCTATACAGGGTTGTGGCCTAGGAGCAATAGACTATACCATACAGCCCAGGTGTGTAGTAGGCTGTATCATATAGGTTTGTGTAAGTGCACTCTATGATGCTCACATGAAGTTGCCTAACTACGCATTTCTCAGAAAATATCCCCACAGTTAAGTGGTGCACATCTGTATAAATATTTGTACCATCTTAGAAACTGTAATGAAGGCAGAGGCAGTCTAGACAGAAACTTTCCACTCACAAAAACAAGAAATAACACCCATGTCTATAAACTTCCTAATAAGTTACTCTTTGGTGAAAACAAAACCTTGGTTGAGTTTAGCTCTGTGTTATCTGTCTCTGAAATATGTTACTGTCCATTTTTATCATGATTGTAACTGGGAAATAATTCATTTAGTTAAACAACCATTTCTCTTCCTTTCATTCATTCTCTTTTGATAAAGTTGTTGCCCAACTTCTTAAAAGATATCACAGTGTGTAACATTTGAGGCACAAATAAGCCACACTAACTTCCAATAAAAAAGTGTAATTCAATTTTATTAGTATGAAATATTGAGATAATTGTATTTATGATCCAAGTGCATGATTCTCAATTATGAAAGAGTTGTAACATAATCATACAATCATTTAGTAAAGTTGCTATTTATCAGACCCCAAGAAAAGCAGGAAGGCACTTTGCTCTTTTTGGTGTAGCGATACCACTAGAAGATACTGCTTAATTGGCCATTTCTTTGATGTAGTTTATTCTGCTTCCCTTTTGTTAGATTCCTCTTTCTCAAATTCGACTAAAGGAGTGTGTCTGTTGGCCTGAGAACCTTCTTTGTAGAACACTTTCTTGATTGTGCCATCCTTCGGAGCCTTTATTGTATGCTGCGGAGACACAAGGCATGACAAGTTGTGATACTGAGGACCAAGCACATACCCAGTCAAGAAAGTCAGATGCAAAGTGAAAACTGAACAGGCTGACCAGACGTCCCATTTTAAACAGGACAGAAAACAATGGTTCTGTCCCGTTTCAAACGGTACGTATGGCCAGACTACTGACACCTTGGATTTAGCCCAGTGAGACTAAGGTGACCGTACGTGCTGTCTGAAATGCAACAGTACTGTTGGTTTCTGCCCTGTTTAAAATGGTCCATCTGGTCAGCCAGAAAATGAAGCCAAATGTTTTGCTATTTTGTAGTCTACCAGTGCTTCCCTACCTTCTTCATATCACAGTACACAGAGAAAAATAACATTTTCATGGTGTGCCTGGGCGTTAACACACCTGTAACCCATTCAAGGTCACTATTGGGAAGCTCCCAAGCTTCACAGCACAATCTCCCACCTGGAAAGCTTTTAAAAACAACAGATCTTTGAGGCCCTCTCTGGAAGGTCCCAATTCAACTGGTGTGGAGGCGCAGTTTTGTTTTTGTTTGTTTTTTGTTTGTTTTAGATTTTAGAGGAATTTATTGCTGTTTGCTCACGTTTATAGAATATTAGTTTACTCTAACAGATAACAAGACCGTTTCCCCTCAGTGAGACCTTACCTAAACATATGCGCTTTACTTATATGGCAAGCGGGTAACACTAAACACGGAAGCTTTCGATTTGAGGCAGTGAATGATCATCTACGTAGGGCATCCTTTAAAGCTGCAATTGAGGATCCACCTAGCTTTTCAGCAATACCAGCCCAGTTGAGGTCTTCTGCCCATTTGCTTGACATTTGTGTTTTATGCCTTGAAATTTCTTTTTTGATTGTGTCCTTGGAGTGCACAAAGATTACTTTTCAGGGGTGCTAGCTCTGGTGCCCACACATACACAAAAAACATCAACTCCTCTCTTCTGGATTCGTTGGTTTCACAGCTAGCATTGGACAATCTTTCTCAGGAAGCATTCCCATAAAATGCCTGAAAGGACCAGTTATGGTTACACCAATGTCTCCAATCCAGATCCCGTCACCTTCTTCTATTAATGATGCACTTTCAGTTTGCACTGAGACAAAAAAAAAAAAAAAAAAAAAAAGACAGCCTTCTTTTTTTCTTGATTTCTTTTGGTATAGAACACTTCCAAACTCTCACGTCATAAAAACGAGACATATTTCATCAGCAAGTTGTACTCCCGAGGCCTTCTTTGCCGTGGCTGTTACAGGGATGCAGCGGAGAGAGCTGGCTGGCGGTTCCACGGTGCTGAGTCTGCGAGTCTGCTGAGTGTCCACCTCACAGCAGCCAGAGGATGGACTGAACAAGGAGGTGACGCCCGGCAAGAGCCTACCAGGGGGGCGGGCCTGCAGGAAGTCATTTTTAAAAGCTCCCAAGTGACTGTAATTTGTGGCTAGGGTTGAGAACTACTGGCCTACCATTTCCAACCACCTAAAAACCCAAACAGCTAATTTAATATGATTGAGGTTTTCACTTTGATACTGATGATTGGCACCCTAAGTTTGGCCTTAGTAAAAAGTGACAGTTAACCATCAGCTGCGTTACTGCCTAAATCTAAGCTACTGATAATTTCATTAAGTTCAGAATCATTTGACAGGTATGGCTTCACAAAATTAAAATGACAAGGAAGGTTTGGTTTTGTTTCCTATAGTTAATGCTTCATCAATCCATGGCTCTTAACATTTAAAATGGTATTAACTTACAGAAAAAGGCAAAAGAACAGTTAGGTCTGATAGCTCCCATAGTTTATGTGGCAACTGAACTCATGATTTCACCTACCTCCATTTTCATGGCGATCATAACCATTAGAGAATCTCCAGCTTTTACTCTGTCTCCAGCTTTCACAAACACCTATGAATTCAGAGTGACAGGTTACTACCTGAAAACACAGAAGTCCTTCATGGTCCAGAGTTGATATATAAATGTACACAGCAGAAGTATGGGTCTACGTGGTTGTTTTGTCTGTCAAAGACAAATGTACTGGTGTAACTCAGGGACCTACAGGCCAGTCCAGCATTGCTAGCACTGTTGTCTGTGGGAGGCACTATTTAGGTCCCCATTCCCACTCCCAAGCCATCTAATTTTCCTTATGACAGATGAATACGTTTTGTGTATCTTGAGACCCTTTTGTCTTTTCATGAATGTATAGATAAGACATACCACCAAAAGGGAAGGACTACTATACTTAAATAAATGTCCTTACCACAGTCAGAGTAGAGGGTCTTGCCTGGTTCTCTAGTTTTTAGGTTGTCTAGAATAGTGTTTCAAGTCTTCATGCCCCCGTGTAGTAAATGTATAGATAATCTTTATGTGTAAGAATTAAACTTATTGGTAATTGCAGAAAAATATCCCTATTTTCCTTTTTACATGTATAAATGAGCTCAGATATCCCATTTGGCCTCTCTGTCTTGTTTAACAAGGTTATCAAGGAGTGTGATGGTGATACAGTGGAACCAGGCTTTAAAGTCAATGTATGGAACCAAAATTGAGAAACACCCTTGAAAAGCCCCATAAATTACCCAGTGCTGGGTGATGCTTTAGTGTCAGATGAAATCAATGATCTGGGTTTAGGGGCCAGTTTGGGGGAAAACATGCATCTTCAGATGTAAGACCCCGTGGCACGCCCTTGGCTGGGATGCTCACATTGGGAAAGGCCTGTGGGAACTGAGACTGAATAAGCTAAAGGCAGGTAGGTGTTTCCTAGCTCCCACTCCCTATGGGGCAAACATTGCAGAGGGAATGGCTGATGAAATCACTCAAAGTATCTAAATAGTTATTTTTTTCTTTTGAGGGGTACCAAGAATACATTTGGGGGACTCTACTGTATTCAAGTATATAAAAGGAGACTTCTGATCTATCACCTTTTGAAGTACACCAGTAATGGGCCTCAACTCTGAACGTATTCTGCATTCAACACCAAACCATGTTGTTCTTCACCAATACCAGCCTTTCAAATTTTAACACAGATGCAATTATGTACATTAGAGAAAATGCCATCATTTCATGATAAACTATTTGCTGTCAAATTTAACATTAAAAAAAACAGCTCTTTTGGATAATGCTTGGTAAATACTTTATTTTAATCATAAAAAGACAATTTAAATTATTTGTACTTTCATGGAAATTCCCACTTTCAAAAACATAGTGTTTATCTTAAATTAGGTAAATGGGTATTTTTATTGAAGACTGTAATACTTGAAGCTATCATAGTTTCTTGATTTCTTGAAATGGATACTTTCCAATGAGCACTATTTAGAGAGGGGAAAAAGAATCTATATGACAAAGTTCAACAAAGACATTTATTGGGCATCACTGGACATCATTCTATATACATTCACATGATTACCTTCTCAATGGTTCCAGTCATAGGAGCTATGGCATCTCCCTGAGTATCTTCTGACATCGCTGAAGACAAATATTTGGGGACTGGAATGTCAATCTGAACAGTTCCTTCCTATAAATAGAAAACAAACCAGACAGGAAATCAAGATCTTATCCCTATAATTTTACTAATATACCCAAGGTTTTGATTGTCTTCAAGCTATCTGTTAAATGTTAGTCATCTTTAATACAGGGTTCTAATCTAGCTTTGTGACCCTGAGCAAATGACTAGATCCCTCTCAGTTTCGGCTTGCCGTTACAAAGGAGCAATGGCAAACATGCCTCAGAGGGTTCAAAGGAACTAATGTGCGTAACTGTGAGGCACTGTCTGGAAGCCACGTTTAGTAGCATGTCCACTGTCAAGGGCTTAGTCTAAGCCAGGAACTATTCTTTTTTTTTTTTTTTTGCTTTTTGGTATGTGGGTAGCTCCCTGACTGGGAATCGAACCCAGGCCGCAGCGCTGACAGCGCCAGTGCCGAAGCCTTAAGTCACTACACCATCAGGGAACTCCCAGGAACTATTCTTAACAGTTATATACACGAGGGCTGTCTGGGAAAAAAATCCAGCCATAAATGCCTCTATTTTTCATATTACATGGCTTTCTGGACAGCCTTCATATATTATGTCATTAATTGTCACAACCACCTTATGAAGTAAGTACTGTTATTTTTCCTGTTTATAGGAGGGGGAAATTGAAGCTCAGAGTGTTTACCATCCCCAAGGTCACACAGCTACTCAGTGGCAGGACCAGGATTTGAATTAAAGTAGCTTCACATTCCAGAACTTATGCTCTCTGTCACTCACCACACTGCCTCTACCAGCATATTGTTATAGCACATTAGCTATGGAAAGGAATGCCTGGTAAAGTGAGATCATCCTTGATCCCACCCACAGCAGTTTAGTTACTGGAATATGAAAGACAACTCATCCCACAAGACTGGGATCTGTAAAATGGTTCCGAAATGTGAGAAGACTATGAAGAGGCCACAGTATACTTGATAATACATTCTCTTTCTTCTGCCCAGGCAGCATGCTAAGGTCTCCTACAGAACTCCCAACCACATCCATGCATAGCCTGCCTCAACCATCCAAGAGAACATCATGCGCCCCACTGACTTTCCCATTGCACACCTGCCCCACAGGAACATCTGGCCCTGACTCCTCTCCCAATGGTCAGCTCCTCCCCCATCCCCAGGATGCCACACATAGGAGGATGGTGGTTGGAGTGTTCAGGCATCAAATCCCTGAGACAACAGTGCCTACTCAGCAGGGAGGTCCTCCCTGACAAAGGTGTGAGGACATGTTTCAGAGTTAAAAAGAAAATGGGTATGTCTATTGATGAGAATTTGCATGAACAAAAGAATGAGAGAAGGCAGGAATGTGGCAAAGAAACAGAGTAGAGAGGGAAACAGAGAAATGGGGTACAGCAGTGATTGAAGGCAGCAGGGCCTTTCTAATGTTCCTCCACGGAATGCCAGTGGTCAAGCACTTTTCTCCCAAACCCCAACTGTGTTATTATTAAAAAGAGACATTACCATGGAAAACAGGTAAATTGTATTTTCCAGGATAATTAGCTTAGATTTACTAGCAACTCCATTAATTGAAAATTTCAGGTAAGTGCAATCTCCCTCATTATAAAAATCACCAAGGACTTGGAAAGTTTTATCTTCAATCTGAAAAACAAACAAACAGAAAAGAAAGATCCTTAAGATAAATGAATAACCTTATAGAGTTAATAAAATCAGAATCATTTCTTTACTATTAGTAGTTTCAAAAGGTAACAGGTAAAATGTTTTTTAAGAAAGTCACATAGAAAATTTCCTCCTACTATTCATTAAAAAAATATTCTAGCAAGAAATAGCAGTAAAATAATTAAAAGAAAAAAAATAGGTATATAACACATCTATAGCACCATAATGCTACAGATAAAGGTGCTTGTAAGACTAGCAATAAAAATGTAAAGGACAAAATATAAATTAAACAAAATTATTAAAATTTGGTTGAGTTACATGTTAGTATTCATTTCTGAGTACCCAAAGTCAAATTTAGTTTTCCTGTGCCTCTCAGTAATAAAAAAGCCAGAATCATATAACTAGATGGTATTTCTTTTATCTCACCAGTATGCAGATCTAATTTATAGGTTTCAGTTACGATTTAAGAAGGCAAATTAGCTGGAGATTAACCATAATTTTCTCATTCTAAAAGAGAAAGTGCCAAAGATCAAATTTCACACTTAAATCTTTCAAGGAGGCTGACAAAAGGACACGAAACCTTTCTGTTCTAAAGAATGTTTTCTTACATATACACCCAAGAAAAAATTTTCTTTATACCCAGAAAATATATTTAAATCTTCTCTATGTTTCATCTCAATTTCCATGATTTTAGTGTCAAAGTCCTGTGGCTGTTCTTTTCAAATACATTATGGAGGCCAAGGTGAAATAGGTCACAGTGAGTATTCATAGACTGGTTCTCATCTATCCTAAGTTAAATATGACATTTCACTCTGCTTTGCAAACTACTGAAACAGCCCTTTGAATTTTGTGAAATTCTCAGGACATAAAGGTTAAATTGGGAACAGTTTTGTTTAAAGATTTATAAAAGTATATTCTAAATTCGTGAATTTAGTTCCATGAGCAGATTTGAACAAATCTACAATTTACTATTTATCAAGGGACAAAAAGGGGTCCCCAAAACAGAGATACCAATATGAATTACAATTCTCATACACTAAAGGAGGTTTTTCTGAATCTCAGAGGAAGAAAACGAATGTGTCTCTAAGTGTTGGGAGATATAAAGCACATATAAATCCATTTTGGAAGACCTGAAATCTCTTAGTCCATATTAAAAATGATTTACTCTATTCTCCGAATTTGTACTCTACTATAGGAATTTGGTTGAGTTCTCACATTAGTCATTAGAGAAATGCAAATCAAAACCATAGTGAGATGCTAGTTTATACCCATTAGGATGGCTTTTATAAAAAAGACGAAAAAGAACCAGAAAATAAATCTAGGCAAAGATTTGGAGAAACCCTTGTGCATTGTTGGTGGAAATGTGAAATTGTGCAGCCACTATGGAAAACAGTGTGGTAGTTCCTCAAAAAATTAAAAACAGAAATATCATATTTATGATCCAGCATTCTACTTCTGAGTATATGCCCCCAAGAGTTGAATACAGGGTCTCGAAGAGACATTTGTACACCTATGTGCATAGTAGCATTCATTACTCACAATAGACTAAAGGTGGAAGCAACCCAAGCATCCCTCCACAGATGAATGAATAAACAAAGTATGGGATATATAGTCAATGAAACGTTATTCAGCCTTAAAAGGGAAGAACATTTGGATACATGATACAACATGAAAGAACCTAAAAGACATAATGCTAAGTGAAATAAGCCAGTGACAAAAGGACAAATGATGAATGATTTCATGTACATGAGGGACCTAGAAGACTGAAATTCACAGAGACAGGGAGTGAATGGTGGTTGCCAGGGGCTGGGGGGAAAAGGGAGGAGCAGGGCTGCAATAGATTAATGTTGACAGTTTCAGTTTTTGCAAGAGGAGAAAAGTTCTGCAGGTGGATGGTGGTGACGATTGCACAATGTGAATATATTTAATGCCACTGAACTGTACATTTAAAAATGGTGAAAATGGCAAATTTTACATTATGTACATGAAAACATATACATTAAAAATAATAAAAAATAAAAATGTTCTCAGTTTAATTTTCTGAATGCTAAATATGAATAGATATAATAAAACTCTTTGGGGAGTTTTAATCATTTTTAAAAATACACAGGAGTCCTGAGACCAAAAAGTTTGAGAACTTCTACTTTAGATATAAATATATGCACACAGTTTAGGGGCTTGATAGGTGTTTGATTCAAAGCTACTATTTTTTGCCAAGTTTTTATTCTTAAAGGAACCATAGCCAAACTGAGTAAACAATCAGAAACTGTGTAAGGGGTAATTTGCTCAAATTGGTCTGAAATAAATGTGTGTGATAATCTCCCAACTACAGAAATGATGGTCAATGGCTTAAGAGAAACCAGAGAGTGATAAAGACCATACTCAGCATGCGAGAGCTCCGATTTAGCTCTGAACTACAGAACAAAACCATTAAGGCTTACCTGCATGCTATATGACCCATCATGGTTGTATGTTACAGCTATGGCTACATCTTCAGGGAAAAAAATTAAAGAAAAATTAGAAGGCCTATATTTATTCAATAACTGAAATTTCAAAAATCTCACTTTTAACCTAAAGATAGCTAGCTGTTAGGGATATCAGCATCTTTTAATTCCCTGGCAATAAAGATTAAAAAACAAACAAAAACCAAATATCAGGCAGGTTCCAACAAAGGTAAATTTTCTTTTTTAAAATGAAGTTTTAGCTCTTTTAAGGTTGAAGCTATTTTAGATATTTTCCCCTCTACCAGGAAGGGCTCCTGTGTTATAGCAGAAAATGCAATTAATTAGGAAAAAGAAGTTCTGGTTTAAGACCCAAATCTGGTGTAAGACCCAAATCTGTCAACTATGTCATGATCACCTCTGTGATCTTGACTAAATCATTTAAAATCTAGGAGTCTTGATTTTCTGATCCATTCTGACCCATGAAATGGGTATGAGAATGTAACAACGATTAAATAAATGTGAAAGTGCTTTATAGACTGTAACAGACTATACAAACATACTATATAATATATCCATATTATTATATGAATAGAATTGGTTAAAGACTATCCTAGGAGATGGACATCAAAACTTTTATAGCGTAGAGAATGCAAACTGAAGTCATTTCATCTAGTCCTGACACTTCAACCATCATCTGATCCTGCCAATTCTGTTTCTAGCCCTGATCTCCCCTCTGGTTAGTCATTCCCTGCTAGATGTTCTGTCCAAACTTTAAAATGAACACAGTTCCATCCAACAAATCATCTGCCTCCGCCTGTTTTCCCTCCTGACCTGTGAGCTCCATGACTGGCACTGCTATTGTCCTTGTCATTCAGGTTTAAAACCTGTCATTCTTGCCTTAACCTTCTCCTACGCTATCCACCTCCAACAGTGATCACAAAGCTGCCAAATTCTTCCCTTTGAATATCTGTCCTGTGCATTTCTTCCTTTTCCATTTCCATCGTTGTACCCTAATTCGAGCAGAAGACCTCAGGCCTAGCTGACTCTGAGGAGGTCCTTCCTGTGTCAACCCTTCCCAGCTTATGCCACCTAGTATGTCCCCACCACATTCAAAATACCTGGCCTTGCATTGAGAGCACCAAACTCTCAGTCTTATTTCCTACCATTTTTCTACATCTCCAACAACCTGGGAAATGGGCCAATTACTCTTCGTGTGTCTCTAGCCTTCCCCTCACTGTCCTCATAGCTTTCTCCTCCTTCATTACATTGCTCATCCCCAGCAACACCAAGTAAAATCCCAGCTCTTGTCCACACCATGCTCACTTGCACAGAGCCTGTTTAGGTGGAATGAACTCTCTCTCCCTCTAACTCTTCATATAAACACTATTATGGTTCTCCCCTCATCTAGTGTCACGATAGAGTGACTTCTTTTTTAAAAAAATTGTAAAAACAAAAACGTTCACAATGACTGAAAGTCCTCTCTGTTGCCCAGATGTAACTACTACTGAACACATGAATGTGTGAATCCTTTTGGACCTTTTAAAACGCACATTCAAACTTGTATTTTCCTTTTATAAAAGTACGACATTGCTATACATTGTTCTGCCATCAACTTTATTTTAGTTAATAAGTGACATACATGTGACATCTACCTTTTCTTTTCAATAGCAGCCAGGGGATGGTTTAATGATGATGATGATGATGAGAGCCCATGTTTGTTGATTGATTGCTACATACTATATAATGAGTTAAGTGCTTGTGTTGTTTCATTTATTAATAACACCTACAATAACACAAGGAAGTCATTACCACTACCATCCCCGTGTATGGCTGAGGACACTTGATGCTTACACAGGGTGTGACTTGCCCAAGGGTCACAGACAAGAAGGTAGCAAGGTCTGTGAATTCAAACCCACACAATCTAACTACAGGAGCTGTATTATTAACCATTACGCCACTCATTTTCCCAACACACACACTTCTCCTTTGCTAAGTGGTAAATTCCTTAATGAAAAAAAAAAGGGACAAAGACACGTGTTTTTTCCCCTTCACATTTCTCAGAATATCTATGTTTTCAAACACTTCGTACTGAATGTATGAATAAATGACACTTCTCTACCCTGTATCTTGTCAATATCTTTAACTCTTAAGAGAAAATGCATCCAATTATACCAGATTAGTTTTCTTTCAATTTATACAGCATGAAAAGTATTTAAATGACATGAATGCCAACAGAACCATAGTAAAGACACTGCCAGAAAAGTCTAAATTCTTTCATGTATTATAGGGTAACTCAATTTGTTCCTCCCTCCCCTAGATATCTCTTGACCCCCACAAGAGAATCTTAAACATCCTCTCATGTATTTAATACGGTATGGAAGTTTAGCATGATGCAGTGTTAGGTAAGCACACATACCCTGATATATGGATTCGTTTTCTGACTCCACCCATTACTTTCAGTGTGATTTTGAGAAAATTATTAATCTCTTTAAGCCATGGTTCCCCCATTTATAAAATTGACACTAATAATAACATTTCAAGAATTGCAACATAATTCAAAACACTGCTCATTCACTTAGTAATGATCCATGCCAGATAACACAGTTGGCTCATCTGAATTATAATCACACATGTGATCTTTCTGTTTAA
Organism: Lyroderma lyra; assembly: GCA_004026885.1. Taxonomy (NCBI): domain Eukaryota; kingdom Metazoa; phylum Chordata; class Mammalia; order Chiroptera; family Megadermatidae; genus Lyroderma; species Lyroderma lyra. The sequence continues at coordinate 264,576 of PVJL010000817.1, forward strand.
TTTAGGCTAAAGAGGCCACTGAAACTTTATTACTACTGATACTTGTATTCAGCATACGGGATCCAGAGCAAGATATTTCCACATTTTGGAGGCTGTTTTTTAGGATGAAATGAGTAAATGCACCAGCATAAAATGGATAGGTCAAACATTTGCAGAATGATACTCTATAAGGGATGTTTGCAAACTTTCTTTACAAGTACTCAATGCATTTAAGGTCATGACCAGCTAAGCTCACGATGAAAAAACACCTAAAGAGCTGTAACCCAATCAACTTGTGAACAAAAAATTTGTTAAGAAGTGAGTAGATGTCTACATAGAGTCGAGGTAAAGAGGAGGAAGCTGTGATGAGGTGGCTGGAAGATTCGGCTCTACCTGGTAGGCTCCTGTTTATAAGGAAGCTGTCACAGTTCAGTAACACCTCACCTACAAGGTTACCCAGCCCTCCCATCTCTGACTGCACCCATGTGGCTCCCCGTGCAAACTGTATGGCAGCAGAAGGGATGTGACCACCAGCTGTCACATGATTTGGGTTGCTCTGGTACAGTTTCAGCCAAAAATTTATAAACTCCTCTGGCTAGGGTGTCAGCCTCTCCTGACTCCAGTTAGAATAAATCAGTCCTCACTACAAGCCTACTCAAATTAGTTTCAAATCAAAAGTTAATTTTCCACTGGAAAAAGTGTTAGAAACAGCACAGGAGTCCAAGTGAGAAAGACTGGGTGTCAGTCATGGCTCTGCTACTTACTCGCCCCGAGTAAGTTATTTCACCTTCCGTGCCTCAGTTTCAGCAGCTACATGTGGGTGTAACACTGACTCCCCCTCATTAAATTGTAAAGATAAAAATTTAGATGTGATTAGGCACTTAATAAATTACAGCTCTTCAGTCACCCACTCCCACCTGACACACTGCCTGAGCAGTGGGTAATCTCCCCTCCCTGGAGTAGTTCCGGATACTGCTTCTCTTATTTAAAAGTAATACCCTCACTGAAGAACACTTACAAAGCAAAGAAAGTATAAAGCAGTGGCAAGGGGTGAGGTGGGGGAAGGTCACCTCAAATCCTACCCCCCAAAGGCAACTTCCCTAATATTGGCAAATTTCATTTTAGTCATTTTGCTATACGTGTTTTATGACATATTTTTAGACTATTTACAAAACATAGAAAAAGTGTAATGAAGAAAATTAAAAATCATTCACTTGATCACCCAGAGCCAATCAGTTCTATCATTCTGGCATGCTTTCTTCCAATGTTTAGGCTAGGAATCTTAAAAAATGTAATTGATTGTGACCAGGCTGAATTCTTTTGTTCAGGTTCATGTTATATATTTCTACAAAGCACATTCTCTTCTAATAAAACATTACTTACTGTTTTTACCATCTCTAAGAGTCATGTTTCTGATGTAAGAGATATTCAGTCTTCTTCCACTGCTGGATGCAAAAGGAGAATACTGATCTAGAAAAAAATTCAACAAAAATTCATGAACATCAAGCCTACTAAATGTATACGTTACAAAAAAAAAAAAAAGAATAAGACATTTCCTACACTGGCAACTCAAATGTGTTTTCAGTGTTCTTCTCATTGCTTTAAATTAAATTAGATATTTTGATTTATATCTCAGGAAATTTCACATGAAAAATCCCAACTTCTCTTAAAAAATGAGAATATCTGCCACCTAAACTCTCGTCCTCTGGTGGCACAAGTTGCACAGTGGTCGCCCTTTTTGATAGGGTTAATGCAAGCCAGGCCACCCAAATCTACTACTCACTATTTTTCCTTCACCTGGCCTCTTTTATTCTCCTCTGTCACTTATCCAGCCCAGGATGTTTGAGTGCACATCCTCTCTTGGACAATATTCAGGAGCTACAGCATAGCTAAACTGAAACAATTTGTTCTGAAGCTCAGACCTGGGCAGGTTATAAATTCTAACAAGGAAGAGGAGAGAGGAAGAGCACACTCAATTCTCAAAATGCTACGTGCACACCAGGAATACCATACAGGGCATACTTAAATGCATTTCGTTCAGTGGAAAAGGACAAAATGAGGATCAATATCCTAACATGTAATTATATATTTTAAACTTTCAATATAACTTTCTTGAATGAATCTAGAAATTAATGATCCTAAAAACAGGATCTTAAAATAATAAAATAATTCTAATAGTAATGAAGAGATAAATCAATTCAATTTTTTTTTCCCGTTTGCTCTGAAGGTCAGAGTTAGCTTAAGCAAATATTATGGAGCAAGTTTGGGAGAGCTCAGATTTTGCTCAGTTTAGAGGGAAGAACTTTTTAATGGAGAACAGACCCAACCTGTAATAAGCTAATGAGTCTTTATTATGAATTTTTAGCTTCCTGAAGTGTTGGGAAGAGGATGGACAAGTCAGTGGGGACGTGTGCATGTGGCAGCCAGGATAAATCTCTGCCATATTCCTCCTCTGCTCAGAGTCTATGGTACCATGAAATATCTAGGGCTCTAGTTAGTCAGAAATTTGATCACAGAATGAAAAAAGAGAGGAGAAAATAACACAATAAATCATGGGTTACCAAGGGAATTTGAGAGCCTCCAGTACTCTGTCTTTAGTCCCCAGGACCCACAAAGTTGTGATAGGCACAGAGGCTACAACAAGGAGGCCACAAGTGGCAAATAAAACAATCTGGAAGGGATCAGTATAGGCTGCAGCAAGAACTAGTATCTGGTTGGAAAGAGACCCATCTCAACATTGCTAGGTGATTAGTTAAGTTCTATTTAATAGGTTAAAAAGCATTTATGGGTGCATCCATAATATCCAAAGAGCTCTATTTCATCCCAAAACCACATTAGCAGAGGATGATGTCAATCACCAAGAGAAGAAAAGGGAGGCAAGGATGGCGTAAAGAAAGAAAAGCACGTTCAGTAATTATTCATTAAATTTTGACAAGCAGAGGAAAGAGAAAAGCATTCCATACCTTGTGTGTGAATTTGGAAAACATCAGACATAGCTTTCTCCTTGAGGATGAGACCCAGAGCTGCCTGGCATAAAAACTCTTTGGCGGCAGCCTTCCGTCGGGGCAACAGTTTTTCGTGGTGTTGAGCGATGAAACCAGTGTGCACGTTCCCAGTTTCAAACTCGGGGTGCCCAGACAGGTTGAGGAGGAAGTCAATGTTGGTGTGCAGTCCGACAATCTAGGGAGAGAATACAGTCCCCATGAGTGGGGAAAACAACACTTTTTGTTATGTGCTTTCTACTATGGACAACTCTCAGGAAAACAAAACAAAATAAAACAAAATCCCCACTTCACCATCACTATGGACTTAACATTTAAAAATACATTTTGCTATAATAAAGGAACAGGAAATGGTTACAATTAGTATGAAGACATTTAATTGACTCGGCTTAGGAAAGTGATAAATGTTAAGAAACTTAAGTAAGATTTATTTGCAAGATATTGAAGACCTGCCACTCAGAACACTCCCACAGCAGAAAGGACTGCAGCAGAGGGTGGGATCACCACACTGGGGAGGGGACAGGAGTAAATGACCTCACCAGAGTTGCCTTCTAACATGAAAATCCAAATTTTACAAACTGCTATAAAAATAAAAAAAGGGGAGTTCCCTGGTGGTGTAGTGGCTTAAGGCTTCAGCGCTGGCGCTGTCAACGCTGCAGCCTGGGTTCGATTCCCGGCCAGGGAACTACCCACATACAAAAATAATAATAATAATAATAATATAATAATAATAATAATTAAAAAAGAAAAAAAAAAGAATTTTAAAAATAAAAAAGGTATAAAACTTAACTCAAATCCACCCAATAAATGGAATCAAGGTAAAAGCAGTTATTGAAGCCTTGGATGCATTCATTTATTCTTCATTCATTCATTCATTCATTCATTTAATGGCCATTTACTGAGCACCTTGTAGGTGCCAGGCCCTGATCCAGATATTGGGGACACAGTGAAGAACCAAACAGACAAAGTCCTTCCCTTCACAGAGCTTACATTCTAGGGATACATAACAAACAATACCTACAAACAAATACCTAACATAATGTCAGGTGGTAAGAATTACAGTAAGGCTGATTAAAGGGACAGAGAACAGCAGAGTCCAATTCTAAATGGGGCAGCCCTGAAAGGACTCTGAGGAGGTGAGCAGTGGCTGAGGACAGTGAGGAGGAAGACCTGTAATTATGTGAGGGAAGAACATTCTGGAAGAGAAAATACAAACACATGGCTTCATACCGTGCATGTCCAAGGAATGGCAAGACAGATAGTGTGGCTGGAGTCACACAGATCAGAGGTTTGATCAAAGTAATCATATATAACAACTGGAACGTCATGGGTTCATAATCCTTCCATGAAGCTAAGGCAGGCAGTGTGGGACTTCCTGCACCAAGAACACTGATGTGCCACGGAGAAGGAAGGAACTATCAAATGGATAAAAGCGAACATAATTCCTTTCCTTTGGAGAAAATAACACCAGACTGTAGGCCACACTTGCACAGCTGGCCTTGCCTACAGGGTGAACAGGAATTTCTTATCGGATTTCACTGAAGTGTAACACTGACATGAAACGTTTTAGTCCTGCAGTCTGTCTTTTCTAGCTGAAATCAAGAAGTCCTCAAACCCTGTGCTGACCCATGGGGAGTCTCCCATGTGAAATCATTTTGTTGGTGAAATATGGGTAATTTGTGAAAAGGAGCTGACAAGGACAAAGGCTGACCGATCCTAACGCTTGGCTGTGGAGAGCATCGTGGTCGCTGACATGGCCCCAGATCACTTACGTGGTACTGCCGGAGGCTGTACCTCAGTTTGGTCAAGGCTGCCTGGCGATCTGCAGCCCACACGACCAGCTTTGCAATCATGGGGTCATAATGCACTGACACTTCGTCTCCTAAAATGGAAACACCACAGTAACCATTCTAAGTAAAAACGAACGGGATACAATACTGCAAGTGAGACATTCTGCCGGGGCTTTATATACACTTAATCCTCACAAACCACTACATGACGGATACCATCATTACCATTTTATGCACGAGGAACTGAGGTTTACAGGGGTTTAAACTCTTACCTTAAATCTAAGGAGGGTGTGGCCATCCTATCATCTTCTGAACCTTCTTTTCCCTTCTCATTTTGGACGTCCCTCTACCCTCTCATCTCACAATCACTTCTGCCCTTGGTACTCCCTCCCCTCCACCCTGTTTCCTTACCAGAGAAACAAGGAGAATAATGCCTCTGTGCTGCGCTGTCGGGAGGGCTGACCATAGTGCCAACGGCCACAGCTGGCTGAGCTGATACACAGCAGCTAGCATTGTTCCCAGAGTCTTAGAGAACAAGAATCTGAACCAGGATCCTTACTAGTTAGAATCGTTCAAGTCTACAGGATCTGTCGTATTACGAAGAATACTGTTTTAGGACCTTTTGTGATTTTGTCAGGTCACCTGTCCCCTCTGAAACCCAGGGTCTTCATCTATAAAAATCAAGAGATTGGATTACTCTCCCTTCATCCATACATCTACCCACTCAACACCTATTGAACACCGTCTAGGCGGTAGGCTTGAACAAGGTGCTGCAAATGTAACATGGAAGACACAGTCTCTCCCTTAAGAATCTTATGATCTGATGGGGAAAATAGACAAGGAATAGATAATGTAATATAATGAGGGCAATATCTGAGGAACACACAAAGGGCTCAGGGAACAAAAAGGAGTGTTGGGGGAAGCTTCTTGGACTAGATTATTCTTCCCAGTGCCAAGATGAGAGTCTGGGAGTCCTCAGAATTACCGTATTTTTCTGTGTATAAGATGCCCCCTATTTTTTAACCCAACATTAAGAAATCACTATCAATCAGTTACTCCCATGTATAAGATGACCCCCAATTTTTGGTCTAACAATTTTAGAAAAAAGTATCATCTTATACATGGAAAAATATAGTATATCTGCTATCCTTTGAGCACCTTTATTAAATTCCATTGGTTTTGCTTGGCCCACAGGTTCTTTCTTTTCTATTGCAAGGGGCTCTTTTCTTTCCAAGATGTTGTGCTATTAAGTTAAAAAATTTATTGACTACCAAATCTCACTGTGACTTAGCCAGAACTATCAAAATGTTGCCAATTTATCATCAAGAAATCCTAATTCCTCATTTTGGCTTTCAAGACCCTATATAGTTTCCTCTCAACCTTTGTCTCTACCCAACTGCTCCAACTACTTATCATCCTGTCCCAGACACATATTTTTTACAGTTCTTCAAACATACCTTTAGTTCTCTTCTCTTCACTTTTATGTTCATAAATCTGCCTACTCAAATCTACTCTAGACTTCCTTGTAAAAAAATGTCTTAATTGTACAACCCTAACATAATCTCTTTATCCTAAGAATTGCTATATTCCATTACTCACCATCTGTACAACTTTTCTGCAACTAAAGTTAAAGTAGCAGTAGACGGCAGTGGCTCAGAGCACGGACTCTGAAGCCAGACCTCTTGGGTCTGCATCTTGGCTCCAAGGGTGACACTGGGCAAGTCATTTAATTTCTCTCTGCCCTGGTTTCCCCATCTAGAAAATGGGAATGAAAATAATATCTACTTCTAGGGTAGTTCTCATGATTAAAGGAGCCCATATAGAAAAATCACCTAAAATAGTACCTGTATATACTAAGTGTAAATAACAGTTATTAATCATATGCTGAACTGTGATAACTCTTACACCGTTATTTTTTAATTTTAGGTAAACATAATATCTGTTGCTTAGGTCTGACCAGTACTACTGCATTTCAAAAAAGAATGCATTGTTTAAAAATACTAGTTGTTCTTTAAAAATAACTATTCCAGAAGGAAAAATAAAGATTAATATAAAATCAATTAAATCCTTTATTTTAAAACATACTAGGCATTTCCACAAGACACAAGGAAGACACCCTGTCCAAAAACAATAATGCACTGAAACTTCAAAAAGACTTTATGTTTTATTTCACTTTACCTTGCCGCACTCCAGTTTCAATCCTGGTGGAAAGGTCTGCTCGAGGGGTGGAGAGATGCACCAGTGGTCCAGCCCCTGGCATGAAGTTATTGTAAGGGTCTTCTGCATATATTCTAGCTTCAAACGCATGGCCCTGTAGAGTTATTTCTTCCTGGCTCAAAGGAATCTTCTCTCCTGCTGCAATCTGGTAATAGAAGAGTATATGCTTGCTGTGAAAATTTCACCTGAAAGCATCTATGAGACTAGCAAACTGATGGTCTTGCCTTTTTCTATGTATAATGTTTATTTGGGCTTTACAATGAAGCCAAATAAAAATTATTATTTTATCCACCCCCTTGAGTATTGGGCAAAAGCAAAAAGGGATTTAAAAACGTGCAACATAAAAATATTGTATTAATTACAATAGGTTTCTAGAATTTTAAAATAGAGAAAGAAGGCAAACTGATGGCTAAATTAAAAATGTAAAAATCAGTGGGTTGTTTTTTTTTTTTTAATATAATTGAATCTAAGATTTCTTTCTGGCAAGATATTCTGCTTTCATCTAAAATATTAGAACACCAAATCAATCTTTTTTAAATAGTAAATCATTAGTCGGTGTTTAGGACTATATTCACAGCTATGGGTAAAGTGTGACATTAGTCATCTTTGGAAGCTTCATCAGTAAGTGAGTGATAAAACAAAACAGAAAGGGAAACATAATGGCTTTTAAATTTTATTACGTTTATGTATATTGCTCGGCACCAGATTACTACTGCTTAATGATGAGAAAATGACAACCTGAGAAAGCAAAAGTACAGGGAAAAAACTCTAAATAACTTAGCATCACATTGAAATAAATAGGTAAACATAAAACAGAAGCAACTATCTCATCTCCTTAAATCTGTATATAAGAAAAATCAGGAATCACAGCAGTTAAAAATAACAGGAAAATGGACTGACTTGAATGTCTTAATGGCATGGTGTTTAAACCATAGAGTCTGTAGCCATAGTCCTTAGAAACATTGTATTCTCCAGGATTTCAAGATTCTGGAGTTCTTGGGCTACTGATTCAGAAAAAGAACCCTCCTTTTTCCTGATTTCTGGAAATATAAGCACTCTTTCCAGAAGTTTCTAAATCCGCTACAGTTTTCCTGACATTCACTAACACTTACTAGCTTGATACGCCTGGTTTTCATTGGCTCCCAAGGCGACAGAGGCCCAGAAGAACTTTTTGGCTCAATTAATACCACCAATTATCCCCAAGGAAATAGCAAAAAAACCCCATCACATTGCTGACCTTCTGAAAAGACAAATCATCAAAATATAAAGACTTAGCATCACAACATGAAAACAACAATTTAGATGCAGGATATATAAAGAGCCAAGAATCCCACAGGAATCAAGAATATTCATATGACATAAAAACAATTTTTATATTTAAACAAAGAAGGCTGAGGTAAAAATCTACTGTTTCCAATAAGAAAAAATACACTAAGCTATTATTATTTGAAGTGCTTCTCACACTTTCTATAATAAAGGAACAGTTGTGAACTTACACTGTTATAAAATCAGTAGATAATGTCATAGCAATGCCAAAAATGCTTTAAAAATTTCTAAACATTTACTGTGAATGTCCATGCTTACCCACCATGGGCCAGCAAGTTTTTAAGTCAGCATGTGGAAATGGACTACTCTATTGGCCTAGACTAGAACATTCCCTCAGCTTTTCATCCCCAACTCTGCTTCAGCTCGTGTCATCCTGGCTACCATCTGTCCTGCCTCTAAAATCTAATGATGGCCTGGTCCAGAGTGATGTGACCTTAGGTGCAGCACAGGCTTTGGCATTGAGATGATGTGGTCACAAGAAAGTCTTGGTGGCAGCAGCTCACCTGCTGGCTGCCCCATGCCTGAGGGGGAAATGATGGTAACTGACTGATTAGGAACCTGTGGCCACAAAGTGACAATAATGTCATAGCATCAAATGCTATGTCACCTTTAACCTCCCATTTTCCTGTCCTCATCACAACCAGCAAGAATTATCCAAAGGTAATGTATTCCAGGAGGAATGTATTGCCAAGGCTGATATTTCATAGAAAAAATATTCCCACCTTCAGCTGCCATTCCACCAAGTCAGTTCCTGTGATCATCTCAGTAACAGGATGTTCTACTTGCAGCCTAGTATTCATCTCCATGAAGTAGAAATTGTGCTTTGAGTCCATAATAAACTCCACAGTTCCTAAAAGATGAAATACAATGGTCACACTTCAATAGTATATAATCAGTAGCAAATCAAAATCTTCCATCATGTCTTCATTCAATGGTAAACACTTTGTATTACATGAAGAAAACATCTCACATTTTGCAGCAGCAAATGATGCTGTCAAAAATAGGGAGCCACATGAAATTTTGCAACAAAAAAATATATTTGAAGTTTTGAGCAAATGGTAGGCCCAAGCTATGAATCAGTGTCAGCTGTCACAGCAGGGAGAACATGGCTGGACTGTTGTTACTGCTTTACTATGCCTAGATCCCTGGGAACCTAATCCTGTAACCTCTCATCTCTCATCTCACTCTAGCCCTGTAAAGAAAAATACATTTTTCCCCCTGAATGTGGACTCTTGGAAGTTTCTTTTCAAAGTCTCTTTGCTGGGACCCACTGAAAGATTGCTTAGCACCTAATCTTATGTTAATGCCTTATCAGCATTTTATTAAGCACTATAAAACTTCCCCCGGCTTTATGAAAGTATAAACAAACATTTATCCATAAACATTTGCATACTGAGTTTTAGCAACTGAATAGCCATGTAACCGCCCCTGCAATGAAAATACAGAATGTGCCCATCATTTAAAATTTTCCTTCATTCCCCTTTGCAGTCAGTCCTTGCCCAGGGCCCCTGGATCCAGGCAACCACTAATTTACTTTCTGTCATTACAGTTTCTTTCTAGAATGCCATACAAACAAAATAATATAGAATGTAACAGTATTTTGTGTTTGGGTTTTGTTCACTTGGCCCAAAAGTTACTTCTATATACCGTTGACTCATGAACTACACTGTTTTGAACTGCACCGGTCCATTTATACATGAATTTTTTCAATAAATATATTGGAAAAATTTCTGGAGATTTGTGACAATCTGAAAAAATTTGTAGATAAAGCAGGTAGCCCAGAAATATCAAAAAATTTGAGAAAAAGTTAGGTATGTCATGAAAGCATAAAATATATGTAGATACTAGTCTATTTTATCATTTACTACTATAAAATATACAAAAATTTATTACAAAAAGTTAAAATTTATCAAAACTCACACAGGGTTATAGACATACATGGTGCTATTGGCCATCAAGAGAAATGTAAACCAACCTAAAGATTAAAGTATAACTGCATAAAACAACTATAGTATATACTGTACTACTGTAATAATTTCACAGCTACCTCCTATTGCTGTTGTGCTGAGCTCAAGTGTTGGGAGTATAGCCATTTAAAATGTCATGTGACACTAATCATCTCCTCATGAGCAGTCTGTCTCTCCACTAAATTGTATATCACAGTAAAATGTGATCCCTCACAGTTGTCGCATATTTTTCATTGTGTTTAGTGCAATACTATAATCATTGAATAACACCGTGGGATGCATACAAAGTGCCACTAGTGATGCTAAAAGTGCTCTGAGAAGCAGAGGAAAGTCATGACATTACAAGAAAAAGTTGAATTGCTTGATATGTGCTGTAGAGTGAGGTCTGTAGCTGTGGTTGCTTGCCATTTCAAGATAAATGGATCCAGAGTCAGGTCAATTGTAAAAAAAGAAAAGCAAATTTGTGAAGTTGTTGCTGTAGCTACACCAGCAAGCACAAAAACCTTGCACTTTTTGGGAATGACCTTTTTATCTCATACTGAAAATGTAGCTTTACATGGATGCAGCATTGCTCTAAGAAAGGCACACTTATAGACTTTAATATGATTCAAGAAAAAATAAACTAATTATATGACAACTTAAAGCAAAAAGATGGCAAAGGCTCTAAAATGGGAGAATTTAATGTCAGCAAAGGATGGTTTGATAATTTTAGAAAGCGGCTTGGGTTAAAAAATGTCAGGATTACAGGAGTAGCTTCTGCTGACCAAGAGGCAGCAGATGAGTTCCCAGACCCCGTTAAAAAAACCAGAGAGGAGAAAGGATATGTGCTTAATAGGTTTTTAATGCAGATGAAAGTGCCCTATTCTGGAAAAAAATACCACACAGGACATTTATTAGTAAGGAAGAAAAGTGAGCACTAGGACTTACAGCAGGATTTAAGGCTAACTCTACTGCTTGTGCAAACAGTGCTGAAACTACTGGACATCTACATGCAATTAAATGAATCCAGACACAGACCTTACACCTTTCACAAATATTAACTCAAGATGGATTACAAACCTAAATGTAAAACCAAAACTATAAAACTCCTAGGAGGTAACATAGGAGAATGCCTAGATGACCTTGGATCTTGGATATGGTGATGCTTTTTTAGACACAACAAAAAAGGCATAATCCATGGAACAAATAATTGATGAACAGATGGCAAATAAGCATATGAGAAGATGCTCCACATCACATGTTGTCAGGGAAATGGATACCACACACCTACGAGAGTGGCCAAAACCTGGAAAACACTGGTGAGGAAGTGGAGCAACAGGAATTCTCATATATTGCTGCGGAGAAAGTGAAATGTACAGCCACTTTGGAAGACAGTTTGGCAGTTTCTTACATATGATCCAGCAATCCTGCTCCTTGATATTACCCAAATGAATAGAAACTTTTTTCCATGCAAAAACCTGTGCACAGATCTTTATAGGAGCTTTATTTATAATTGCCAAAATTTGGAAGTAACCAAGATGTCCTTGAGTGAGTGAGAAGACAAATAAATTGTGGTACAGCCAGACAAATGGAATGTTATTCAGCACTGAAAGGAAATGAGCTATCAAGACATGAAGAGACATGGAAGAAACTTTAATTCATATTAGTAAATGAATGAAGCCAATATTAAAAGGTTACATATTATATAATGCCAAATATGTAACATTCTGGAAAAGGCAAAACTATGGAGGAAATAAAAAAAATCAGTGTCAGGGGTTGGAGGGAAGGATGAAAAGCAGAGCACAGAGGATTTTTTATGCAGTGAAACTATTCTGGATGAGACTATAATGGTAGATACATGACATTATACATGTCCACACCCAGAATGTACAACATCAAGAGTGAGCCCTAATGTGAACTATGTTCTGTGAGTGATAATGATGTGTCAGTATAGGTTTATTGATTGTACCAAATGTACTCCTCTGATACGGAATGCTGATAGTGGGGGAGGCTGTATGCGTATGTGTGTGTGTGTGTGTGGGGGGGGGACAGGAGGTACATGTGAAAATCTCTGTACTTTCTGCTCAATTTTGTTGTGAATCTAAAACTGCTTTAAAAAATAGTTTATTAATTTTAAAAATTGCAAAAAACAATCATTGAGTGATTTTAATTTAATCTAGAATAGAAAATATCAAACAGCAGTTTACATAATTAGGATAAATACTATTTAGTGAAATACTTGTATTTATATCTGAATATAAACACAAACAGTGTATCCATAGGATTTCAGTATAAAATGTATTTCTTTTCTGTGGATCTGGTCAAAAAAGTTTGAAAGCCACTGATTTAAAACATATATGTTTCTTTTGCCTCTGAAACATAAATTATTGTTTTTCCTTCTCTATTAGAAACAATCTTAATATACCTGCTCCGACATAATTTACAGCTTTAGCAGCTCTGACTGCAGCTTCTCCAAGCTTTTTTCTTACTTCAGACTTAATACCGGGCTATGAAAAAACATTTAAAATAAATTTCTATTAGTATCTTGCCCCACTAGAAATTTTCATTAAGATCCAATATTACATTTCTGTGTATCAAATATTGCATTAAAGAGATAATAAGGATAAAAAGCTAATGTTATACATTTCATCAAGAAATACTGTCCTATGTCATATTAAAGTTTAACTCTCGCAATACCAAAGTTTAATAATTCTGCAAGGAATTCCTATGAATTGCATATATTACTCAGTATAAAAACGTATCTGTCCCTTGTACCTACATAACAACCTTTATAACTATATGTCCACTTAAAATTACATGTGTTAATATGAAACCTTGAATGATCCCATTTTAAGATAATAAAGCACTCTGGGTCATGTACCAATAATCATTTTGAAATTATAGTGAACCTTGAGATTCCAAGTTAACGAGAAAGGTTCATAAAGAAGAAATGTCAATAAATAGGCAAACTTTTCAACATTTTAAAAACTATGCTCTATAGATATAGGTATATATTCAAGCAGTCCCTATTTAAAAATAAGGCTTTACTGAAATTATTGTTGACATTTACTTGAAATGGATAATATACTCTACAAGAGAAATTAAATTTGAATGTGAGAATAACAAACTGATTAACTAGAAACCTCAGATCCCTGACCTGGTAGAAACAAATGTTAACAAAAACACATATGATAGTTCTCCCATATCCATGGGGGATACTTTCCAATACCCTCAGTGGATGCCTGAAACCACAGATAGTACCAAACCTATGTATGTGTTCTTCCCATACACACACACCACCTTTGCACTTAAAAGAAGCACTTTACAGCTTCTCTTTGGTATATGTGAAATGCCAGTATCACTCTTCCAGCACTTCGTAGACATTAAGTAAAATAAGGGATACTTGAACACAAATAATGTGATAGTCAATTTGATAACCTAAATAACTAAGTGACTACCAGGCAGGTACTTGGATCAGAGCAGATTTTCCTAGAAACTCTCCAGATGGAACACGGCCCTGCTGTGTCCTCTGTATGGTAGCCCTAGAACATCAACCCCTCCTCATCCCCAACGTTGTGGTATGGCCTTATCCTTACATTACTACTGGGAAATGGTTGTCCATCAGGTCTTGGGGAGAGATATTAGCTTCACAGATTTCCTAGGTAAAAATCAGAGGGACTGGGGTTTCCACTGAGAAGCTTACAAATTTCTTTACAAGGTCCTTACCCCTGGGGCTTCCTCAATGATCTTCTGGTGTCTCCTCTGTACACTACAGTCTCTTTCAAACAAGTATACAGCATTGCCATGGTGATCACCAAACACCTGGACTTCTACATGCCTATTTGAAAGCAAACACACATGTTAATGTTAATATACTTTGGAAGGATGACAATTACCACATTCACTGAGGCAAGCTGTTGGCCAAGGTGAACAGGATTCCCACATTTTTATTTTAAGTAAGATGGAATATTTTGACTTCAAAATATAGAATATAAATTTAGAAACAGACCTATAGTTAATCTTGTAAACACTTAAGAAAAAGCTTTCCATTTATTAGTGAATATTAAAGAAAAAATGAAATAACTGGGGAATAAGAAAAGACAGAAAATATAGAAGACTATATTTATGACAGCATAGGAGCAAGTTACAAAAAACGCACTGTTAAGGGAAAGAATGATAAATCTGATTACTGTATTTTGCTGTGTATAATGCACACTTTTTTGCCCAAATTTGTGAGGGAAAAATAAGGGTGTGCATTATATTAATACATGGGTAGTACTAATTCCATATCTATAGAAATGTTTTTAATTCTTTTATTTATGCTTGTGAGTTAAAAGTGTTACATAAAATTTCTTGTACCATATATTAAAAAATAAATGCTGAAATTCCTTTATAATACAAAAAACAAGTACCTAAATATAAACAAATAAAAATTTGAATTAAAAAATTAAAATGAAAGAATTTTTTCCCTGAAAGTTTGGGCCAAAAACATAAGGAAGTGCATTATACATGGCAAAATATGGTACGTCAAAATTATAAGTTATAGTTCCATTTCATAGATCCTTAAAAAGCTAATGAAAACATTTTTATGATCAGGAGATTTTTAAAAATCAGCTTTTACAATCAGGTTTTATAAACTATGGCAGGATGAAAATTAAAATGGTCCATCATAAAATGGTAAGAAATAAATTAACAGGGATCATTAGTTTTTGAGACTATATCAACATTAAATCACACAAAAAAGGCACATTAATGTTGCGTATAAAATAGAAAAATTATGAGAAATCATATTAAGAGTATATGCACCTACATGTATGAAAACAGGACTAACAAAGACCATCTGGTGAACACAAAGCATTCTTCTCAGTAGGCTTATTTTGGTAAGTTCACCTCACATGTTCACCACAATATAGAAATGAGTAACCAGCAAATGTTTTCCCTGTTGATATTTTAAAATAAAAATTGTCAAACATAGAAGAAAAAATTTAAAAACCTGAGAAGTCTTGTAAATGTACTGTTCAACAGAGTGGCTCATAGATGTTTCCTTCTGTTCACTTCATGAAGCACTTTATTAAACTACTTGGAAGAATTTATTTTCTTGATATATCATTTCAAGTGAATGTTCTATTTGAAAATTTTCCCACCTGCCCAACACAATAGGGGCTGATTTCTTCCTTTTGGGTTTAACTTCTTGACCTTGCCTCCTTTTTTTATTTATCCTTACGCTATTACCACCAAATACATTCCTGTTACAATTATTTTGAACCAACTGTTAACTAGAGAAGCAGTTTAGTGCAGTGGCTTTGAATGTAAATTTTGGAGTCAAACCATTTGGGTTCAAACCCAGGCTTCACTATTTCCTAGCTGGGAGACCTCAGGCAAGCCACATGACTACTCTGTTTGCTCAGTATCCTCACCTGCAGACTGGGAACAGTACCCACCTAATGGGATTCTTGTAAGGATTAGATTATAATTAGAATAGCAAGATTAGTTAGTATATGTAAAATACTTAGAGTCTAGTACATATAAGTGGAATGTAAGTGCAAGCTGTCAGTATTATTCGTTAACATATGACAATTACAATTGAATTTGGGTAACTATTTCCATTTTCTGAACATCTCAATTGATGCTTATGGAGTTCCACAAAATACAGCTTGATTTCTTACAAGAATCTTTTTATTTTGAAAAAAACTCTAAATTCCAAGAAAGATCCTACGTTTAAGAAATGAATTGAATGAATTAATAGCATATCAATATGATGGAACCACTAAGGCCAAAAAAAAAAAATGAAGCAGATCTATTATTTACTGACATGGAAAGTTGTCTGTGATACAATATTAGCACATAATATTATATAAGATTCTATTCACTATTCTGTAAGCATTTTGTATTCTGTGTGTATATGTATAAATGTTTCTATTCATATAGAAAATGCCTGGAAGAATGCACAGCATAGTATAAAAGTGGTTACATCAGGGCTGGGATTGGAGAATTTACAAACTTACATCCTCTTACAACTCTGTATTTTATATAATGTGCATGCATTTATTTTATAATTTTAAAAAATCTGAGTCAGAAAAAGAAGCTGAACGCACCTTGGCGTGTCCACAAACTTCTCAATTAGCATAGCATCATCATTGAAAGATTTCTTAGCTTCCCTCCGTGCTGATTCTAACTGCTCTTGAAATTCTTTTTCGAATCTGGCAATCCTCATACCCTAAGACAGAAAGATAGTTATGACTACAACATAAATAAAACAAAGACGACTAGCCTGAAATGGAAAACACGCAGAAGCACAATCTTACTTTTCCTCCTCCACCACGGACAGCTTTAATCATGACGGGATAACCGATTCTCCCAGCTTGCTCTTTCAGGCACTGGTCGGACTGGTCCTCGCCATGATAACCTTCCACAACAGGCACTCCAGCAGCAGCCATTATGGATTTGGATGTGCTTTAGAATAAAACAAACAAATAAACAAAAAAACCGATATGCCCCAATTCTATGTTAAAGTATTTCATACAAGAGAAACAATACAACTCAATCTATAAAATACAATGGAACTTTTAAAAGAAAACATCCCATAGTTAAAGAAAGGACTATAGTCTAAGACAATAAATATTATACAAGTATTAAAATATCTGTTAATTTTCGTGAATACAGTTTTTCATGTGGTAGCTCCACCTACTTTGTTTTCATTCCTCAAAGAATTAACATATTGATTAGAAATACTAATTAATTTAATATTTTCTGTAATTTACTTGAAATGGCAGATAACTTATGCCTTGATAACAAAAGTATATAATTAACATGTCTATTATAGGTAAAACAAACCATTTCAACTGAGCTTCCTACGGTTGCATTTAAAAGATAAAAACTCATACCTTTTTATACCCATGTCTCTAATTGCAGATGAAGGAGGACCTACAAAAATAATTCCTTCTTGCTTACATAGTTCGGCAAATTCCATATTTTCTGAAAGAAAACCATATCCTGGATGGATAGCCTAGAAGAGAGAAATGAAGATAAATTCACTAACCCTCCACTAGCAAACTGTGATGCAGGTGAAGTTGTCTTCCTCTGGGAGGGCTCTCCCTACCCTGGTGATAGGCACACTATGGTCTCTATCAAAATCTTTTTCCAAACAAATGTACACAACATTCATACTGAAGTTCTGAAGCCTTTCCTGAATGAGAAGAATATGTATCTCTCTTTTTTTTTTTTGGTGATATACGAGGGCTGTCCTGATAGTATTCAGCCATGTAATATGAAAAATAGAGGCAATTATGGCTGGATTTTTTTCCAGGCAGCCCTTGTATACATAACATAAACTACCATTTTCACCACTTTTAAGTGTACAATTCAGTGGCATTAAGTACATTCACAATGTTGTGCAACCATTACCACTAACCATCTCCAGAACATTTTCATTATCCCAAACAGTAATTCAGTAACCCTTAAACATTAATTCCTCATTTCTGGAAACTTTCTGTCTTATGAATTTTACTTTCCGTCTCTATTGAATTTGTCTATTCTAGGAACCTGATCTAAGTGGAATTGTGCAATACTTATCCTTATTTCACTTAGCATGATGTTTTTCAAGGTTCATCCATGAAGTAGCATGTACCATAATTCCATTCCTTTTCAAGGCTGAAAAATATTCCACTGTCAGTATACTCCACATTTTGTTTACCACTCACCTGCTCATAGATATGTGGATTGTTTTTACTTTTTTGTCTATTATGAATAATGCTGCTCTGAACACTGGTATACATGCATCTGTTTGAGTCCCTGCTTTAAATCCTTTTAGGTATATATCTAGAAGTGGAATTTCTGGAACGTACAGTACAGAAGAATTTGTATTTTAACTTAAAATATTAGGAAAGAACATCAAGGAATATTTGTAAGTAGGAGTAAAGGTAAGGGGGATTTGTTGAATGCCTTTGTATAAAGATGGCCTAGAACTGAAACCAAGCTGAAAAGAGCACATTATCACAATATTTCATTTACGTTCAGGTCACTATGGCCCATGTCACCTTTCTAAAAGAAAAAAAAAAAAAGCTAAGAAGCAAACAAAAAGTCATGTACTAAAGGCTATATATACTTTAGTGAAAGAGGACTCTCAGACCTTTGCCTAGTGACTTGCAGCTTACTCAGTTTTAACAATTTATCTGGCTTTCTAGCTCACAGAAGAGGAAAATGAGAGATGGAAAGACAGAATGATTTCTAAGAGCAAATGAACTGACAAGAAAAAGGGAAGAAACAGAGAAAAGCAAACAGCAGCTTAGATGATTTAGTGAGGGATGAAGCAATCTCTCCAACTTCAGTAGCCCCCAGGACACTTCTGTTCTTTTAAAATAATAATTATGTATTATAATTATAACCAAGTAAATGTAAAAAGAAAAATAGCTCAGCCAACTCGTTTTTAAAACAGTTATATTTAAAGAACATTTGAAAATTAAAGGGGTAAGTGTCCAATGTCTGGGAAAGTCATATGAAAAGAAAAACCACATCTTACTGACAGCAAACAACAAAATGATAAATACTGAGTAAAATGCTAGAAAGTCACATCTTGATGTTAGTTTGGAGTTGTTTTTTTTTTTAAACCAACGTCTAACTTTAGACATTTTCCATGAAATGGTCAAACATTGTTTATGCTAGGCAAAGTAAAAAAGATCTACACTTAAGTCCTCTGCTTTTTTAACAGATTTTTTTTTTGAGGTATGATTTACAACACCTAACATTTACCCATTTATAGCTCCCTGAATTTATTAAATTTACACAACTATGCAACTATCATTATAATCTAGTTTTAGAATACTTCCATCACTTGAAAAAGTTCCTATGTGCCCATGTGCAATTCTTGCCTTTGGAACCAAGCAACTATTGAGGAGCTGTCTCCAGTTTTGCTTTTTAGAAATTTCATAGATAGGAATCATATAGTACACAGTATTATGTGTCTCACTTTCTTAAATTAGCATCATTTTTTGACGTTCATCCATGTTGTTGCATGCATCAATAGCTCATTTCTTTTCATAGAATTGATTCCACTGTATGGGCATACCACACTTAGTTTACACATACCTTCGGATTTTTTCCAGTTTTAGGCTATTATAAATAATGCTGTTACGAGCATTCATTCAAGTCTGTGTGAATATATTTTTCATTGCTCTTGGGTAAATACTCAGGAATTCAACTGTTTGGTCACAAAATATGGTAAGCATATGCTTAACTTTTTACAAACCAGCCGAACAGTTTTCTAAAGTAGCTGTCCTATTTTATATTTCTATCAGCAATGTATGATGGTTCCGAGTTTCTTCACCTCCCTGTCAACACATGGTATTGTCAGTCTTTTTGATTTTAGCCATTCTAGTGTGTGTACAGTGTTACTACATTATAAAAAAGAAAAACATTTTATTGTACATTATTCATATACCAGAAACTCCCCCAATTCAAATAATTTTCAGTATATTCAGAATTGTGCAGTTATCCCCATAATCTAAGACACTGTGTGAGATTAATAACGTTAAGTTTTCATTTCCTTGAGAAGAAACCTCATGCCTCTAAGCAGTTATTCTCCATTCCCCAATATCCCCAGCCCTAGGCAGCTACTAACTTACTTTGTCTCTGTAGCTATTCCCAGTTGGGCCAATGGAATCATACAATATTTAAAGTCTTTTGTGACTGGCTTCTTTTACTGAACAGAGTATTTTCAAGGTTCATCCATTTTTTGGCATGGATCAGTACTTCATTCCTTTGTATTGCTGAACAATATTCCATTGTATGGATATACCATGTTTTATTCATTCATTCATCAGTTGGTAGACATTTGGATGATTTCCACTTTTTGGCTATTATTAATAATGCTGCTATGAACATTCATGTATAAGCTTTTGTGGGCATATACGCTTTCATTTCTTTTGGCTATATATCTAAGAAGTGGAGTTATTGTTTCATATGATAACTCCATGTTTCACCTTCTGAGGAACTGACAAACTGTCTTCCAAAGTGGCTGCAGCAGTTTACATTCCCACCAGCAATGTATGAGGGTTCCAATTTCTCCAAATCTTTGCTAACACTTATTATCTGTCATTGTAGCATCTTAATGGCTAATGATATTGAGTATCTTTTAATGAGCTTATTGCCCATGTGTATCTTTTGTGACGTGTCTATTCAAATCTTTTGCCCATTTTTTTCAATTGGATTGTTTGTCTTATTATTATTGTAAAGTGTTCCTTATATATTCTGGATACAAGTCCTTTATCAAGTACATATTTTTTACATATTTCCTCCAAATCCATGACTGGTCTTTTTGTTTTTAATGGTTTCTTTTGAAGAACAAAAGTTTTAAATTTTGGTGAAGTTCTACCTTATCAATTTTTTTCATTTAAGGCTCTTGCTTATGGTACTATATCTAATAAATCTTTGGATATCATGTAACTTTACATGCATTAGATTTTACATCTGGAAAATGGAGATAATAATACTATGTCATGTATGTTCAAACATAAATTGAACATACATGATAAATAAAACAATATTTATGTTAAAGTACCTGGTTTCCAAAGAAATATATAAAAATATATAAAATATATAAAATCCACATATTATTATTATCTTCTTACCCTCTTATTGGTCTTTTACTCCAAGCGATAACCAAAAATCTTAGAAACAAGCATTTTTTTGTTTGTTTGAATACCTGTGTGTATAAATTAATACCTAAGTTAATTAGTCTAGAAGTCTGATACTAAAGAACACTGATGTAAGAACACATAAATACAAAATAATTACATATATTCCTTAATGCAAATTAATAACCTGTGTGTACTAGCTCTTTAGGTTGTTAGGAGGTAAAATAAGTCTCAAGTGTGGGTTCTTCTCAGTACAGTGGAGATGAGGAGAAGACAAGATATGCAATAAAAACATTAAGTAAAATAATGGCTAAGTCTAACTATGACTGGAACAGGAAATCAAATGCTAAAGGAAAAGGGAGACATTAATGTGAACAGAAGAAACATGAAAGGAATTATAAAAGGCAGGAATTCATGTGTGGCAGCGAAGGGCAGACTGCTGCAATTAACTCCTAATCGTTGTTACTGCAGAGCCAGTTCAAACTGGCCCTATCCTGTTCCTTACAAGTTAAGTCAGTTGTTTTTCAGAGACAACATAACAAAACTGCAAGTCATGCAGCCAAAGCATGTGCGGGGGAGAAAATGTTGCAAATTACACCCATCACAAAGTATTTCTCCCTACAGAATTAAAAGACCTGGACAGGACCGGAACCTGAATGCCGGAACCCTTTCAGAAGGGAAGGGTCTGCTGTCCATGAAGAGCCAGTGCTGAAACGCCGTTCGTTATATCTTGCCCTGAACCCTGGATCAGGGAGACAGATTTTTAAGCCTTGCCTCTGCAACAATTGTTAGCTTTCTTTGTTATCTGCGCCACCTTTGCCCCTATGCCACCACTAGTCTGTCCATTCCCCACCAGCAGCCACAATGATCTTATTAAAATGTAAATCAGAGCACCTCACTCCCCTGCTTAATATCTCCCAATAGCTACTTAAAATGAAATGCAAACTCCTTAACTAAGGCGTATACTGCCCTAAATGATGCTGCCTTTACCTCTGAGCTTCATCATCTTCCACCACTTCCTTCCTATCAGCTGGGTTTGTCAGCACCAAGCCCAACCTTCCACTATGCTTTATGATGGGGCTCTGCAAATTACCTTTCTTGCCAGCTGGCTTTCTGTTAGGTTTTGCCAGCAGGGGTCAGGGTACGAAGATTGGAAGCAGGGGAAGCCTTCCTAGTCTTCCACCTGGGCGGCAGCAGTTCTAGTCTTCATCTTCTTTTGGAACTCCAGAACCAGCCTCAGCCCCTGCAGGCAGATAGGGCCCCTTTACAGAGATCTGAGCAACTGCTGCCAAAGATGCCTCCTCCAACCTCTTTCCCAGCCCAAGGGGTGGCTGTCAATTTTTATAGCCTTTATCACTGGGTAATTTCAACATATTCTTGTTTTCTCTTTTAGCCATTAAACACTGGTGGAACTAATTTTTAAATTAAATTCCCTCTGTTGAAATTCCTAATGGAGTTTCAGTTTTACTGACTGGATCCTGAATGACACAGCTCATCACTGCCTTCACTTTATCCACACTAAATACTTTTCAATTCCCTTGAACGCCAAGATTGTTTTTATCTAAAAGTTGTAGCAATCCCATTTGCCTGAATCTTCGAGTTCTTCAAATGGCTGGCTCCTCCTCAGTTAGGTCTCTGTTCAATTGACACCTCCTCAGATAGGCCTCCTGTGACCACCCTAATTAAAAGCATCTCCTGACCAGTCTTTATCCCCTTATTCTGCATTACTTTCTTCCCACCACTTAGAACATTCTTAGCTGTATTATTTCTTTACCTGTTTAAGTATTTATTATCTGTCTCACCTACTGAAGTGCAACTTCATAAGACAGGAACTGTGTCTCATTCATTGCTGCATTTACGCTTAGAAGCTGGCACAAAGCAGGGGATCAATCAACGCTTGCTGAGAGAATAAAGGTATAAGTGATAAAGAGAAGGGGAAAAGAGCATTTCAGGCAGGTGGAACAATATAAGCAAATGCTTAGAGGAAGAAGTTAAGTATGGTGTGTAAAGCAGATGGAGAAAAGTTCATTGTAGCTATAATAAAGAACTGGCAATGAGAAATAAGTTTTGACAAATATGGGAAGCTCTTTTAAATGTTAGGCTGAAGACTTTGAACTTTATCTTGTAACCACTGCAGATTTACTCACTGGGAGACAGGATGTGAAAGGCATGAGGTTATTAAAGAGAGAGAGAGAGAGAGAGCGAGCGCGCGAGCGAGCAGAGGATAATAATGAAACACGTGTTTAAGAAACATTCATGGCAGTATGGAGAACTCATTGGATGGGTAAGGGATTTAAAGGTAGGAAAATTAGCTGAGAATAAAAAATCCAGATAATAGATCATCAGTTCTGGCTGTGTGATTGGAAAAAACTACTTCCAGAAATATTTCAAAGAAAAATTCAACCCAAGTTGATTCCTATTTTATTTTACCTATTTATATTTATCCCCTACCCCCACCCCTCATTTTATTTTGAAGGCTGAATAAGAGATGTAAAAACATCAAAGTTTTAAGTCTGGAATATTGGAAAAATAGGTGCTGGGCCCTAGAGTGACACTGTGGAGTCAAGAGGGAAAAGGATTTCTCCTGATTATGTTTAACCTTATAAATCAGAGCACTATTTCCCCCAAAGGATCTGATGTGTCTAAGATCTGAATTTGAAGGTGAAAGAGCTGAATTCCCTCTTAATTTTTAGTTTATAATTCAGACTCTCCCTCCAATTTCCCAAAAGATCTAAAGTGCACAGGATTCAATAAGAAGGTAGAGTGGCTGAGGAATGAAAAGGGACATGCCTAGTTGATAATTACAACCCAATTATCAAATGTAAAAATCTTGGGAAAGGTAAAATTAGAAAACAAGTTCTATCAATAAGTAATTGTGTAAAAATTGTACAAGACTTATTCCCTTTGTGTTGTAAATCTCCTCATGACACTTACCTGTGCAGCTGAGATCTTGGCCACTTGAATGATTTTCTCCATAGAAAGGTAGCTCTGCTGAGAGGGAGCAGGACCGATGAAATACGCTTCGTCTGCCTGTTTACAAAGTATTACATGCTTAAAAACCCACATACCATGTACCTACTAGTACATTACACAGAACTGCTGCAGTAGCATTATTATTATAAATACAAACGTTGGCTCCCCAAAACAATGCGAGAACTGAGAAACGCAAGAACCAGCTCGTATCTATGTTATAAAAATAAGCCAGTTTGGAATCTTTGGCATGAAGAGGATGTGAGAACTTGATTTTTATATATAAATCACATATTAGAATGAAATTAAAGTGCCTTGGGATAGAAAGCAATAGGAATTGGTCATAGAATGAGAAAGGAAAGAGAGCTGCATGGGCCTGTTCCTGGTGAAGCTGATCGTCATGAATTTATGTCAGTGACTGCAGTCTTGCTGTGGGTATAAAGAAGGCCAACAGTTGCATTCATTCATGTCTAGGTTCTATCTGGTGGATAATAACTAGTTATAATTGATGACACTTATAAGCCTTAGGGGAGTAGTCCTTTTGCTTATAATTTTCCAGTTAAGCCAATGCTCTAAAACATTGAGTGACTTGTCCAAGATCCCTTGGCCAGTAAGTGGTAGTTGCTAACACTAGAATCTTAATTCTTCTCCTTATACACCAGGAATCTGGATTTGTGCCACTCAAAGTGTGGCCTGCGCATCAGCCATATTCCATGAACTGTTTTAACTCATCCTTGATGATAGGACTTTGGCTTATAAGTCAACTACACCACAAACCACATTGCCTACTTCAACTGGTATTATGTCTGGAAAATGTTCTCAAAGGAATTATTAGTGAGCAGTTTCAACTTATCTACTTAAACAGAATTAACACTAGCACATATAAACTATCAACATACAAGGAGGGACCCCCCCTCTTAAAAATAGAATTATCTTCTAGAGGGTGGGCCGCTTGTAGCACAGGCTTCTCCAACTAGGTGAGTGTTCTAGGAACCATCTGCATCAGTGTACCAACTGGCATTGTGAGAGACTGGCTGTACTTGGCTTCAGTGAATATTTTTTGGCAGTTCTTTCAGTGCTTTTGCACATTTCATGACGGGTGATTTACACAAACAATGTGCAGCATGACAATGTACCTGCCCACACTACGCTGAGTGTTCAGCAGTTTTTGAACAAAAAGAGCATGACCCCCACGTTCCTCCCTCCCTCTTCACCTGATCTTGCCCTGAGAAACTTTTTTGTTGCCCCAGATGAAAATGTCCTCAAAAGAAACATTTTGCTGATGTGGGAGAGGTGAAACAATGGCAGAAGCATCTCCTAAAGGCATCAAAATCAACAAGTTCAAAAACTATCTTGAGTAGTAGAAAAAGCATCTGCATAGGTATATTGCATCAGAGAGTACCTCAAAGGTGACTCAAGTTTAAACGTGTGAGAACACACAATTTTTTATAAATAAATTTCAAATTTTTTTGAACCCCCCCTTGTAAAGAACGAAAATACTGACACACTAAACAAATATGATAGCTTACAAACTTTGTTTTTAACAACATAAACTTGACTTTGTTTTTAACAACATACCATGTCCACATGCATGGAATCCCTGTCGGCCTCACTATAAACAGCCACAGACTGTACACCCATTTTTTTGGCTGTTCGCATCACTCTGCAGGCAATTTCTCCTCTGTTGGCAATGAGGACCTTGGTAATGTTTTGTGCTGTTTAAAACACCATGAAAATCTTTCAAAAATGTTACTGGGAGCAAAGAATGAGACTGTGAAATTACTTTATGATATTAACGAGCTGATAAACACTTGTTCTGGTAAAGTTAGCATAACAGAGCCTAAAATAACATTTTTAACTAATATTATTAGACAGTGCATGGCTTTCCACTAAAATTCAAGGTACCCTTGTTCACATAAACTCTTTTTTTTTTTTGTATCCATTGGACAAGTTCTCCTTTTATTATTGTTATTAGTTTCAGGTATACAAAACAACATAATGATTAGAGATTTACACACCTCACAAAGTGATAACCCCAACCCATCTGACACCTTACATAGCTATTACAATACTATTGACTACCTTTCCTATAATGTACTCTATATCCCATGACTATATATATATATATATATATATATATATATATATATTTTAAAATTATAGTTGACATTCAATATTATTCTATATATTTTTCAGATGTTCCAGCACTGTGCTTAGGCATTTATACAGGGTCTGGCAGAAGCAATGTCCAGACCTGAGCTATGATTTTTACCACAAAACCACAATTGCATGCTTATGGTTACACAATCAATGCCCCATTCTATGAGCTGGCAACCCATACCAAATCCTCCACCACAAAGTCACAAGTATGCATGCTCACGACCCCGCAACAAAATCACAACCCAAGTCTGAGTTACATAAACTCTTAAATTACTCAGCTTTTTCAACTTAAAATAAAATTAAAAGATACTTTGTTATGCCAAAGATTAAATTATAATAAGTAATCTTTAAACAAGTACTTTCTATGCACCAGGTCCCATGCTAAAGATTATCTGGACTTAAATCCTCACAGTAATCACAGCAAGTAGATACTGGTATTATTATCTCAATTTTAATGATGAAGAAATTAAGATTGAGAGAGAGATTACTTTCATGAAATTAGACAGCTATAGAAATGGCAGATCTAAGATTTGAACCCGATCCAGGATTTCAACCCAGGTTAGCTTCACTACAGAATGTGTGCTCTTAGACACTCTATTCCATTGCCTATATGGCTCAACACAGCAACGTGTGGTTCTCTTACAATGTACATGAATACTGCACCAGTTCCCTGGTATCAATGCAATAATGACATGATATTGTATTAATTCATAAAATCCACTTCCACCATCACACATGAAATAAATGTTCTTTGACAGTTTATAATAGTTATTTTTCTCAAAAAATAAGATTTTATATAATTCAAAACAATGTTTTTCAACAGGGATCTACAGAGCCCAAGAACTGTCACAGGTGACAGGGGCTGCTGGGATTAAGAATGCATGTATAGGGGGGAGGAGGATTACAGCCAATCAACCAAAAGTTACACTTCAATGTTTTATAGCTGGGAATTCTATGTAAAATTTTATTTGAAAAAAAGTTTCTGCTACTTAAAAGCACTATTATAAAGCATTGATTTAGACCATCATAGTTATGTTTTTCAATCCAATATACTATGAGAGTCAGACAGAAATAACAACATAAATATAAAACATTCTCCACTATTTCCCTACATACGGGGTCTGGCACAAATAATGCCCCTTTTTTAATGAGCTGGTTATTTATACCAAATGTTTTACTACAAAATCATGATTTTATAATAAAATCATAACTCAAGTCTGGACATTACTTCTGCCGAACCCTGTATTTTAGACTCAACAGCAAGAGATTTGACATAAAACAGGTGAAAACCATGATTCAATACTTATTAAGAAAATTCTGAAACTCTGGAACTTCAAAATTATATGAGAACGAATTCTATTATGCATAAATTAAGGGATTAAACATTTTCCTTTCTTAGCTCATAATGTGAAGCAAAGCCAAATTGTGTAACGAAGACTGTTAGTACCTGTAGTTGTTGTGTACTTCATGGTTCTTTGCTTCCAATCCCATCTCCTATAAAATGAGTCCAAACAGAGTTGTAATTAAACAGGATAAGCAAGATCACTCAATATTCTTTCAAAATAACCTAAATTTTTAAAAACTTGAAACCAAGTCCATCTATGACCTTAATTAAATCTTAAGCCTACGAAGTGGTTTACTTAGACATTCTTGTGAAAAGAAAACTAATCCATTAACCAGAAGTTACGCTTCTGACTGTTCTCTCTTGTCAGAACACGTCCTTGAATGGATCACTTAATCTGCTTGCTCCAGGGACTGGCATCTGACCATAGAGTCAAAGATGAATGATTAGAATTAGTTCAGCTTTTTTCACATTTTTTTTTTTACTAGAACCCAAAGAAAAACTCTATTTGACTTCACAACAAGGTACACATACAAAACGGAAGTCTCATACAAGAAGACTTGCCCTGCCTTTTGTTTCTATTCTAGTCTATTTTATTAAATAAAATATGCTGGTCAAACCACAGTTTGAAGCATACCAATTTAACTCTGTGCTCTGAGGAGACAGGTGTGAAGGGTTGAGGAAAATTTTTCCTCCTCATCCTAAGGTAATCTATACACTTACTGCTCTATGATGTGCACTCAAACAGAAGGCGCCATCCATGAAGGGCTGATGGAAGACCCAAAGTTTTAACAGGAGACAGCCTCCTTAGGAGGCTACTTCTTTACCATATCTTTCCAATTCAGTTGAACAAACTTTCTTGATCTTCAAGGAAGGGGATCAACTTTCCTGATATTTATAAGGTATTTTCTAGTTCATAGCATCTTCCCAATCGCACCCTTCAGATAGGTTTCCATTAAGATTCAAGGCCTGTCCTGGGTAGATGTATCTATAAAAAGGCTGTTTTTTGTTAAACCAGCTTAAAACTCTTAAGTTTCAAGGCCATTGCTGACCTAAAGTTTTCTTCTGCCATCTTCTAGTGAACACAGACAGACAACCACACACATCTATACCACTTAACTGTAATCCTCTATTCCAACAGTGTTCTGATTGGTCTATTCCATTTTGCACCATTATAAAAGCTATCATTTAAAACAATGGTTTAAAAACCAGGATCAAGAAGTTGCTTCCACAATGCACTGTAGAATTGTATGCCTGAAACCTATGTAGTCCTTGCTAACAGATGTCACCCCAATAAGTCTAATAATAAAAATGAATTAAAAAAAAAAAAAAGAAGTTGCTTCCATAAAATAATTCCACCCTGATCAAGATAACTTCGACACCAGCCTTTTCTCATTTCTAGATTTCTGTCCCGAGTTTCTAGAGAATCATGATATAAACAGAAATGCAAACACCCTCTATAGTGACAAGGTTTTTAATTCTATATGCCATTACAACTCTAACACTTTGTAGGTGGCAGCTACTTAAAAACAGTTCTATACACAATAGCTAAGGTTTGAGAGAGAAGAGAATGTGACTGCAGTAGTATCATGAAGAGCCCTGAAACCTAAGATAAATATCAGGAGAGAGAAGAACACTAACATTGCTTTTAGAAACTGTCTTACTTTGCTGTAGGATGAGTCCTACAATTAAGTATTCAGAAATCCAAGTCATCTACAATAACCTGTGGAAAACAAAAGCAAACAAAAAACTTGATCTAAATGTTTGAGTCTGCAAAGGCTACACCTATGAATTGATTCATATGCTCAGATTCTGTTTAAGTCTCTTTCTACGCATTAATTCATTTAATTTGCACAATCCAAGGTATTGGTATTATCTCCTGTAGGTATCAGTATCATCACCTCCTCCTAGTTCAGGAAATTGAAGCATAGAGATATTAAGCAACTTGCTCAAGGTTACTCACACACCTAGAAGCAAAGCTGAGACCTCTACCTTCAGACTGCAGAATCTGTGTCCTTCAGCATCAAGCTACAGTCTTTCTGGAATGATGGAAAATGATGATGATGAAGAAGATGATGATGTAGCTAAGGAAGGTAAAGAAGCCCGCTATCTGGAAGCATCAGGGTATCTGCACTGTCAAAGTTATTGTCACCGAAGCTTACAGCTCAAAATTTGAAAATGATGTGGATTCAGGTTAGCTAGAGTGAATCATATGATATTTTGTTTAAACTTGCATACAGAGCTTTTGACAAAACAACTTCTAAGCCCTCTGAAAGGTAAATTTGCTTTTGTAAACTTGCTTTATTCCAACAATGAGAAAGAACTCTAGGAGTCCTTGTCCGAACAGTACACCTGCGGAGGGACAGCTGAACAGAAGGGGACTTTGAGAGCGTCCGCTTCTTATTGTGTCACCTTGGGTAAGTCGTTGACTCCTTTGGGCTTCATTAGAACCTGGATTGTAACAACCTTCCCCATTCAGGGAATGCAGTGAAAGCCCAATGTAAAGCGTTATGCTAGCCCTTACGCCTAGGGCAGCAGGAAGGAGATGGCAGGCCCAACTCTACTCCTCCTCCACCCCGCATCCAAGGAAAAACAGAGGCAAACCGAGGGCTGAACAGTGGATGAGGGGAAAGAGGAAGAAAAGGAAAGACTGATGTGGGGACGTCTCCTTCTCGACGCTCAGGCTGAAAGCTGAAGCCCCCGAAAGTGGCTGTTACCTCGGCGGCAGCAGCAGGCTAGGGACACGCTGCCACTGGTTCCTCTCCGCCGCCACCAGGAGCGCCGCCACCGCAGAGGCCGCCGCCATGTCTCTCCGCAGCTCTCGGACTCGCAGACCCAAAAGCTGCGTCCTCACGCTGCAGTCCCTTTGCTCCACTCCGCAAACCTCTTGTCCTCCGCCAGCCACCGTCGAGGTCAAAACCCAGCCGAGGGCCGATCCCAGTACGGTGGAGGGTGTCTCCACCAAAGCCAATCAAAAAACAGAGCAGGGTTCCTGTGCGGCGATTGGCCAATCAGGCCGCGTGCCCGTGGGGGTGTGGTGCCTGCCTCCTCCGCCTCCAGAGTTCCGCGCGCGCACTCAGCGCGACGTTGGCGCTGCCCTCAGCCTCCTTAGGACGCGTTTCCGCGTCGCTGTTTTCTTCTCACGGGCTGCGGCGTTTCTTCATTCCCGTCCGACTTCGGGTAGAAGAGCATTCCTCTCACCATTTTTAATTAACCTCTATCATCTTGTCAGCGCTACAGATTTATTATTCTCCATATCAGTTAGGATGTTTTTGCTAACTGATTTGTAAGTTACAGAACGCCTCACTAAGAAGGAAACCTCGTGTCACGTAAGGAGAGAAGGTAGGGTGGGTTAGCTCTAGAAGCGTCGGGGATGCAGGCCGGTGCTTGTCATTTTGTTCTGCGTTCTTAGTGTCAGAAAAGACTGCCATGGTGCCTGCCATTGCAGCAGACACCACATCCAGGAAAGAAAATGTTTTAGCACATGCGTCTGAGTTTTTTCACCTGGTTTTGAAAATAACTTATTATGGAAACATTTTTAACATTTACAGAAGTAGATATAATTAGATAGTAAACTACTCTGATTACCCATTTTCAACAATTATCGACTCATTTTTAATCTTTTTCATCTATACACCACCCACTACTAACCTCCTACCAGATTATTTTGAAGCAAATTCCACTCATCATTTGATTTCATCCATAAATATTTCAGTATGTATACCTTCAAAAGAAGGAACTCCTTTTAAAAAATAACCCAAATATTATAATTATATCTGAAAGTTTAGCAATAATTATTATCAAATATAATTAGCATTTAAGTTTCTTTGTTTTATTTTTTCTTTTAAATTTAATTTTTATAGTTGGTTTGAATCAGTTTTCAAAAAGTGTCCAAACTTTACAGTTGCTTAATACATTTCTGATGATTCTACTAATTTATAAATCCCTCAATCTCAATTTTAAATCCCTTGACTATTTCTTTAAAGAATCTAGATTGTTTGTCCTATAGTTTCCTGAAGAGGACTTTGCTGGTTGCATCCTCTTGGTGCTTTTAACATGGTCATGTTTCCTGGCCCAGTGGAATGTTGCCTCCAGAACCTAAAGAACCTACCTGGCTCTGTGCTGCCTTCTTTGTGGAAAGAATGCAAGATACAAAACATCTGTATTTTATTTTGGAGAGGATATTCTGACATGCCCCTCTCCCACTAGGTCTCTAAAAACTTCACTGGAGTAGTCAGTCCCTCCATCTTCGTAGAGTTTGTCTCTGACTTCCTGGAACGTGTGTCTTACCAAGGCCTCCAGCATACTGACCAGTTGGTACTTGTCCTGTCTAGTCAGCATGATATCGTCAATGTAAGGAATGGTTAGGTGTGGTGTCCCATGGGATGTTTGTGTGGTCCAGATCTCTTTGGATTATATTATGATGGAAGACAGGAGAGTCAACAAATCCTGGAGCCAAAGCTGTAAGTGCATATTTAGAGGAATAGGACCACAGCAGCCTTCGTTGAAAATCAGGGCAGCCTGCACAGTGGCTGGTCAGTGGACTGTCAGCACCAGAGGTTGAGAGGCTGCTCTCCTAGGAGGTGCTGCAGCCGGGAAAGAGTTAGAAGCAGGCTAGAAAGGGCCCTGATCTGATTAACCTTTTTATAGATTCCCATTGAGTCACTTTTCTTAGTGTGCATACTGAAAATTATTTACCTGAGTTCCCCCAAAGTATGAACCGGTAATTCCACAGTGTATACCTTGACGATGGACCTGGGGCATTCAGCATCCAAGGTGGCCCCCATCAATTTCTGCCTCTCCTGGGTTTCACATTCTTGTGTAGTTCTGTCCTGCATTGTACAAGGGGTGGTCTGTGTGACCAATAGAATATAGCAGAAGTGATGGTATGTCACTCCTGTGATTAGGTGGTAGGTCTCTCTCTTTCTTTCTCGGGTCACTTGCCGTGGAAAGAGCCAGCTGTCATGTTGAGAGCATCCCTATGGATATGCCACATGGTGTGAACCTGGAAGCAGATTGTTCAGCTCCAGCTGAACCTTCAGATGACGCAGCTCTGGCCAACAGCTTAACTGCCGCCTGCTGAGAGATTTCACCAGAAGCACCTAGATTTCCCACTCTCAGAAACAGTGTGAGATAATAAATGTTTCCTTTTTAACCTGCTAAGTTTTGGGGTATTGTTATACAGCTATGGATAACTAATGTGGAACATTTTATCTCAGTCTCTATCAGAGTGTCTGGCATCTAGTAAGTCCTTAATCAGTGTTGGTTAAATGAATGAATGAATGAGTGAATGGGTAAATTATGGCAGCACTTAAGTTAATCAGTAATCCAGTCAGTCTGGACTGAGTTGAGAGATTTAAGTTGTAACTTGAATGAAATTTCTTTTCTTAGAAATTCAGTTTCTCTCAAGGGTTCCTTCAAGAAATAATGTGGCAATGAAGAATAGAACAAAATAAATTATTTACAGGGAGATAATTTAACTTACTGATTCAAGCAACAACCTCCATACTTAAAAGCCAACTACTGAGATTATAAACCGAAGTTT
The DNA here is from genome assembly GCA_004026885.1 of Lyroderma lyra. Classification (NCBI taxonomy): domain Eukaryota; kingdom Metazoa; phylum Chordata; class Mammalia; order Chiroptera; family Megadermatidae; genus Lyroderma; species Lyroderma lyra. The sequence goes on from PVJL010000817.1 coordinate 297,484, forward strand.
TTATCACACCAAAACTGAAAAACTGAATTATAAGAAATGAATGAATCTCTAAAATAGATTCTTATTACAAGAACTTTTAATACAGTTCAATATTCTATTAAGACTAAAGTCAGGACCTTGCCAACTTTCTTGACTCACAAGAGAACAAGTCAGGAAAGTCAATACGTACTCTGGGGTGACTTAAATTATTCCTTTACTAAAGAATGCTAGGGGTCTGTGGTATTTTCTGTCAGTGTCCTGACTTTGTTCCTTTCTTTAGCAGTAAAAGCAAGTAGAAAAACAATTTTTGGGGGGTGGGGTCATGTTGCTTCACAGAATAATGTAAACTACAGAAAAATGTGACTATGAAAGTGCAAAAGAAGCAAGTTACCACCAGAGGGACCTGTACATTCAAGAAAGAAAAGTTAGTGGTTAGAAAATTGCTGTTTTCAAAGAAATAAAAATACCTTGAGAAGTTTGCTCCATTCCTTTATCTTTAGAACCACAGCTAAACAATCCCATAACAATGAGAAAGTGATTAATATTTTACAGAGCATCTCAGTCTCCTTTAAGGGAGTAAGGAACACAAAGATAGGCTACTGTCAGCTCCTCTTCACCCTCATCTCTCATGATTCTGGATAAATTTATTTCCTTTGTGAAAAGGCAGCATATGCTTTGGGCAGCACTTAAGTGTCATTGTCCTTGTAGGCAGTTTGGTGTGAAAGGACCAGAGACTTTGGTATCAGACCAATGGGAAGTCAAATTCTGGCTCTGCCACTTGTCAGCTAGGTGCCATTTGAGTGATTAATTTTATTAAGTCCAAGTTCACTCATCTATGAGTCATGAGAATTAAATGAGATGTAGGTAACCTGCTTAGCCTAGTGTCTGGCACATATCTGTTCAATAATTAAGGGCCATGTTATTATTTCTTACTTATGATTTAATTCTGTTGTCCATAGCCACCTAATTCTTACTCTTCAGTGATTTCTGCAGCAGGCGTCATCCGATAAAAAAATAAAAGCCAATTTGTTCCTCTTGTTGGTGTTAGATCAAAAACCTAGGCTACCTTCTTTTTCATTATTTCTAAAAAACATTTAAAATGGAAAAGGAGTTAGTAGATCACCAGGCATATGTTTATCATATAAAACATGAATAGTAAAAGCACTGAAATTCCACTTTATAGACAAAACAGAGGCATTTTTTTAAATGGAAAAAAAAATTGAGGATAAAATACTGAAATGTGAACACAGGTAGTGTTAATTACAATTGACACTTTGGTGTATAAACTGGAGGCATATACCATTTTGCATAGGTTATGTTATTTTAACATATCTTAAGTGTCGACTTTGGATAAAATATTTTGAAGGAAACTAGAAAATACTTTTAAACAGCTCACTAGATCTTTCATAAAACAAACAAAAGTATTTAGAAATTGATGTGTTGCTTGAACTTAAATAAGAAATGACTCTGTTTTTGTGAAAGATGGTTTACATTGTTGAAAGGACCCACACTCTAAGGGAAGTCCCTAATATCCTGGAACCGATGAAAGAATTCTCTAAACTCCATTATTTTCTTGTCCCCTAGGCACCAATTAGAGTCTCTGGTATCCAGATGATTCACGCTTTAGGCGGAGTCCATACACAATCAAACCCACAGCGCAAAGACCCAGCACGATGGCCCCAATCACAGGAAGCACAATTGTGTAGTCAGACGAACATTCATCCACTAAGAGAAAAAACAAATACAATATAGCAGTAAGATTTGATGAGGACAGACCAAAAAGCAGCCTAGAGTAAGAAGAATATGTGCTTTGGAGTCATACCTGGGCTTGACTTTTAATTCCACCACTAACTATGTGAACTTGGGAGTGTTATTTAACCTTGGAATTCCCTTTCTTTATAAAATAAACAATATATAAGAGTGTTGGAGGATTAAATAAGATAACCTTATCTTCTCAGCTATAATAGATATTTAATAAGGTTAGCTACGTTTTCTTCCGGGTGTACTCTCTGCATATTGGGATGTGCTTACATAAAAGAGATTGGGGTCACTAGTTTACTATATGGTCTCTTGAAAATATATAATTTTGTCTACTTTATAAGATATATTTGTCATCCTTAAAGTTCTTTTTGCTTTTAGTGACCTAAACATATTAGAAAATAGACCTAATGGTTTATGAGAGCTTAAAAGTGAAAATTTCACTGGGTGGTGAACTTATTATACAACAAGATGACAATGCACTGTAGAATTGTATGCCTGAAACCTATGTAATCCTTGCTAACATGTCACCCCAATAAGTCTAATAATGAATTTAAAAAAAAATAAAAACATTTGAAAAAAAAAAGAAAACTTGTAAACTAGTCAAAACTTTTAAAAAATAATTCTATTAGAAAGTATTTATTCAGTTCATTTAAAATGACTGGAGAAAGATGGAGAGGCCTGGGGTAAAAGGGAGCTTGACTGAATATAAATAAATGGAGAACTATGTCTGTATCTTATTCAAGGATATATCCACAGGTCCTTGCATGAGCCAATATTGAAATGAGCCAGGGATCACCATTAACCCAATTATCACATGAAGTCCAAGAAAAAAGAATCAGGAGGGGCCAGGGGAGAGAGAATGGGAATTAGAGACGCCAGGAAAAAACAAAACAAAACAAAATCTGTATAAGACAAAAACTGTGCTTGTCATACACTACTTGATTTGGCAGTGGAAAATATTTATGTAACTATACTAATATATACCTTATTGATGTAATAACAGAGATAAAAGGGATGGTGTAAGAGTATTAAATCCTTATCTGCCGTAGTAAGAAGTTTAAAGCTGATAAATTAAGAAAAAGTAAGATAAGCTTTTTAATAATTTTTAAAAGAATTATGGGGATGGCTACCATAAGAAATTGTTAAAATTAATTAAAAGTGCTTTGTCTCCTAGAGGAAGGATATGGAACTGTTGCTTTTCATGATAAGCTCTTTTGTAGTACATGATATTTTGTGTTTTATATATATATTTCTTAGATTTAAAAAAATGACAAGAATTTAAAATGATATGAAAAAAAATACAAAAAAGTTAAAACAAAATGTAAAGCACATACCTATTGACCCAACAATTCCACCACTAGGAATTTATACTAAAGAGATATTCATATAAGTACACCAAGATACATTTCAGTAATCTCCATTTTATGAGAACAAAGTGGACAAGCTAAATATCCATCAAAATTTTTAAATGGTACAGTCATGCAGTAGAATATAACATAACCATTAAAAAGAATGTGGCAGACCTTAATGTTTTCTCTGGGATACACTGTGCTTTTTCAATCTGCAACTTCAATTACTGATCTTAAGGAAAATCTCTTACATTGTCAAATATATCTTCATTCTATTTTTGAGCACTCTACATCAAAGGTACCAATTATCCATATGTTGGATGGTCTGAATATCTTCCATACCTAGCAGCTTCCCTGTAATACTGTAATCTTAGTTTTTGTCTGCATTAACCGAGTATCTCAGGCATGTTCTCTGTGACGATAAGAGTTTTCATCTCTTACCCATTCTGCCTCTTACTATTTCTATTTATTATATAAGTGTGTTGCTTTGATACTCAGTTTTTTTTCTTAGGAGTAAAATCTCTTATCTGCCTCACTCTTTCATGATAATATCTCATCTATGAGCTCTGAGATTATGGAATTCCATTCTTATTAAGTAATTCTCAGCATAAACCAATTGTCAGGGATATCTCTTTGTTCCTTGAGTTATATTTTCTTTGCATTTTATCAAATATATTGCTTTCTAACCCTTCTTTAATGTAATTTTAGAAAATTGTGGTAAAATATACATAGTATAAAATTTACCATTTTAACTGTTTTTAAGTGTATACTTCAGTGACATTAAGTATATTGTCATTGTTCTGTAACTATCACATTGTGTAACCACTATTGAGGAATAAATTAAGACCATTTTAAAGAATTTCTCTATGGGGCAAAAACAAAATTCAGGCATTTCTTTATACATGTTTGTTAATCAAAGTTTGCTTTTTTTTTTTGCTTTTTTTTTTTTTGGTAGTTCCCTGGCTGGGAATTAAATCTAGGCCGTGGTTTTGAGAGCACTGAAGCCTAGCCACTACACCACGAGGGAACTCCAAAGTTTGTTTTGTATGAAATTTATATGTAATTCTTTAATCATAATATTATTATAATTGTAAAGACTTGGAAACAATAAAAACAAGACTAGTTAAGTAAATTATTGCATAAAGTTGATAGTATATCATAATAACAACCATAATAATGATACTTTACACCTTTAATAGCATGGAGGTTATGATGCACAGATAAGGAGGATAACAAATTGTTTACTCAGTATGCTTCCAGTAAGTAAAACAATAACCATGAGGAGAAGTACATCAAAATTAACAATGAATAAGGTCATCTCCAGGTGGGCATTAGTGAAGGTTTCTATTATCTCTAGGGAATTTCTGTGCTTTGTAAAGGGGTTGCAGAGAGAGGGGTAAATTTATGACATCCTACTTGAAGCAGAAGAGAAACATTGAGTCGGAACCAGCTGGATGGGCAAGCAGCAGAACTAAAGGCAAGGGGCAAGTGATGCCAGAAAGGTCAGAAAACGCCCCTGCAAGGTTTCCCAGAGTCATTCATAGCAGCCCCCTGCTCCCACCCAGAAAGCCACGGCAGGGCTCCTGTAATAAGCCTCCTGTAGCCCAAAGAGACAGACTTGGAGGCAGCACCCCAAGGGCAGAGGCGGCTACTTCCAGCCATGCAGTTTCCCCAGTTTCAATCCCAGCACTTTTCCCCCGGGGATCCTTCCTGAATGTCACTGCAGAAAGTGGGAAGAACTGTGAGGCAAAAGGCATCTGGGCATTTACTCACAAGTTATTCAAATAAAACCTTTGTTCTTTTTGGTTACTAGAATGTCAATTCTAATTGATTTTAAAGAGAATTGGCTTGAGGTGGGCAGGTAGATAACAGGAGTCGAAGTGGAAGCCATCACCCCAAAGAACTCATTAAAGATGGTAGAAAGGAAAATTAAACAAGTGAACTGTCATAATCCCTCTCCTCCTGGTTTTAACGCCTTTTCTTTTTCCATCAGCTGTGGCAGAAATTTCCACACATGGGAAGACGAACCTTCCTTTATTTAGTCATGCGACAGGATGGTTTCTGACACAGTGAATAAACTCATGTTCTGCAAGATAGAACCTCCAAGTACACTTGAGGCAGACTGGAAATGAGAGTTCAAGAGGGAGGGAGGAGATGGAGAGAAATGGCATCTCTCCAAAGCTAAGCCCTCACTGTTATACCTGAGTCACTTTGGGGAACACCGGGTCCTCATATCCCAGGTTTTTATCAACATCTGTTAGGAGACAACAGGAATTTCCTGACACGCTAGACATCTTCAGGGGTTCTTAAAGGTCTTTTGTAACTAGCTGCTACATACCCTCCCCAACCCCTCTCTTCTGAGAAATTGGAGAGAGCTAAAATGCCTCACAGGAAAGCCAGTACATGCCCTAGATAAATAGTGGTATAGAGTTGTTGCCAACTTTCTTAAACTTCCTGTTAAAAATAATGAATGGCACCTCTGGAAAATGTAGAAAAACAAGAAACTTCCTTTTAGTAAAAGCAGTTAACATCCAGAAGTCCATGACTCCCCCCTTTCTCTGAGATAAAAATCCCAATTCTCCTAAACAGTCAATGTAATAGAAAATCATGAATAACATTCTGAGCCTTATTTTAATAGAACTTACCCTCCAGAATGTCAATCACTCCCAATCAGGAATTTCCTGCTTTATAACTTTTGTAAATGTTTGCTTAAAAAGAGAAGTGGGTCATAATCTGGGTAGATCTGCTTGCCCTTTCTGATTTGATGCTTTGCCTGCACTCACTCCCACAATGGCCCAAATTAACCAACTTATATGAGGATGGACTAGAATCAAAGAAAAATAGAGACAAAGCAGAGAAAAGATGTTCAGAAGGCAGATGACGTGGAAGGTAAAGGAACTGCAGACTAACAATTATTGAGCCTCTTGTTTGCCAGGACCTTTGGTACATGCTTTGCATTAAAAAGATGAAATGTTGGGAAGTTTTTTTAGTTTTTTTTTTTTACAAATAATTAACATATTACAATAGTGTAGAATATGTCTTTTTAAAAATAATAGTCTATTAAGACCATCTGTAATTTAAGTAAATCAAAACTTGGGCAAAACCCAGGACTTTAAAAATCACCTTAGAATTTTTAAATGGACTGTTATTTTTTTTTTAAGTAATGTTTTAAAAACTGGGTATTAAGACTTTAAAATGTATAAGAAAAGTTAGTGCAATTTGAAAATGTCTTTCCCCCAGCTCTCCCTTTGGGTACTTGCTGTATCCTCACAAGCATCCTGCTCATGTCCCAGCCTCCTGTCCCTAATTCTCACAGCCAGCCCTGTATTATCAAGTGTGGAGGACGGAATTTAAGTTCATTTGGCACAGCCTCCCCAGGCTAACAGGACAAAGGTGGGGGCTACCTTTTAGCCAGCCTTCAGATGGCCCTTCGATGAAAAGCTAGGCTTCCTAATCAGATTGGGAGGGTGGGACAGCCAACCAGAAAAGTCAATCCCTTCAATCAGGCTGAATATGAAGCCAAAATTCCCAAAGCCTTAACCATGCACATTCTGAAGAAGCCAGGGCTTTACATGCGCTCATATCCTCTACCGGGCCTCTTTCTGGCCACCAGGCATGCTGTTAGCATAATGACAAGCAATCCTGTGATACTCAGGCCCACGGCCACAGGGATTTCTCTCCTGTTTCTGTCACTGAAGCATTCATCCTCTGTAAGGGAAGGCAGAGTAACAGGTGTTAGAGGCTGGCCACAGTGCTGGGAAGTGAGCCTGCCCCTGTCTGCCTCACCTTCTCAGAGAAGGAGACCAAGGGAGAGACAGAGCAGCTGGGCCTCCCACCTGCTGCTTCAGACCCCCAGATGGGTGCAGAGGAGGAGCCGGAAGAGTCAGCACCATGACCTGGAACATGCAGTGCTGTGATCACTTAAGGAGTGTATGAAATTGCAGATACCCAGGCCCTGCGCCCAAGGAATTATGATTCAATGGGTTAAAGGTGGGCCCTGGGTGATGCTGATGCAGCTGGGAGGCAGCTCCAATTTTGAAGAACATTGGTTTGGTTTAGAGACTCTAGAGAGGGTCAGGATCAGAATTGTGACTTGACACTTCAAGTCAGGGTCAGCCTTGGAGCCATGGTTCCCAACTCCAGAAAAGTGCCCTGCACCAAATCATGTGACCAAAGTTTTCTATTCAAACTCTGTACCTGTAAAAGGGGCTGCAGGGCAGTCTGGGGCTCCTGGTACGTGAGAAACCTTTTGGAGGCTCCCCGGGATTTTAGGGAAGAGGGGTTGAGAACGTGGGACTCAGAGCCCACTGTTTGGGATGACCTGGCCCAACATTTACGCTGACTGGATGCTTCTCTAGTTCTTCACGTTCCTGTTGAAATGTCACCCATGGGTCAGTGCTGCCCCCTTCCTCCGACAGCATGCCTTTTTCTGCTCCCACAGCCTTCTGTGCGTGCATCTTTAATAACACCATATCATATGGTCATTTTTATTTTTTACTTGCTCCTTATTTCCTCTTCTCTTACTCTGGTAGAAAACGTTATTTACAGAATGACATCCATCTTCACATTTGAGTGTCTTTGGTGAAATCTGAAGCACAAAGACTGGGACTGTTGAGTTGAACCAAGGCAGTAAGAGTGGAATGAACAAGAGAAATAATCTGGAGGCAGGATATAAGGTTTTGTGACTATTCGCATGAGAGGGTGAGGGGAGGAGACGAAAAAATTAAAAAGGCAGCTTTTCTGTATCTTCCTGCGGGCTATGCTAATAGAGGCCCGTGTGCTGCCGGAAGGTTCCCCACTTCCTGCCTCACAGTGGTCCTGAGGGGTGGGGAAAGCAAGCCGGTACCTTATTTTTAAGATCACATGATTGATTAGAGGTTTTTTTCCTAAACTTTCATAATGAATTTTTAAGAGTTTCCCCAAATTGAAAGTTTTGAGACAATGTAACAAAGTGGGGAGAACACCTCCTAGCAAATGTTAATATTTAATGTTAGCACTATGGTAAAGGTCCAAAATACAGGTAGAGATTGTAAGACTCAGGCAAAACCTACAGAAATCAGGGGATCCATGATAAGTAACGCTTCAACCCTCCCTTGGTTAAACGTTTTCCAGCAAGCACATGAGAAGTTTTCTGCAGTGCATCTTCAACTTTATAATGGAACTCAGAGAGAAATCAGATTCACATTACAGAAGCTTAATTTACAGCTAAACTTGTAGTTAAATTTGATAGAATAATTGAGAGGTACTCAGAACGTCACTGAGTTGTTACGAGAGGGATGTTTTGGACACTGAGGTTCGGTTTCGGGATCTCTATAGGAATCCTTACAACACAGTTGTCCCAGCAGAGAACGAAGGGCTTTTTTGACCGTCACCCCGGTCTGCCTCTGGGCTGCTTTCTGACAAGGACTTCTGTCTCTGGTGGTTAAAACCCAAAGTAGAAGTTGTGTGGAAACTAAGACTAGCTATGAGGAAGCACCAGCCAGGTGGGACAGTGTCAGAAGGGACCCAACAGAGTGTATTTATTTATTTAATTATTATTATTATTATTTGTTTTTTGCTTTTTGGTAGCTCCCTGGCTGGGAATCGAACCCAGGCTGCAGCACTGACAGCGCCAGCGCCGAAGCCTTAAGCCACTGCACCATCAGGGAACCCTGTATTTCTATCTTGAATTATGGCATCTTTCTCTTTTCCCTCGGCATGTGGGAAAGAATTTACTCAAAAATCTTGAATTTTAGACATCACTAATACTCAGGATCTTTAACGTGTTCTCCAAATATACCTGCACTTACCAGTATGCCACAGCTTATAAAGGAGAGGTTGCAGGTGGTGTTTTCTGACTTGTTGAGGGTGTGTGTGTGTAAATGATTCAGAATACAAGTTTGGACAATTAATCGTGATTCATCCTAGAAAAAGTGCTACATACCTCATTGCTGAAAATCACTGTGATCACCTTCAAAGTACTTCCCTTGGGAAGCTGTGCACCGACACCAGTGCCTAGTCCACCCTTCAAAGCAGTTTTGGAACTCTTTTTCTGGAATGAGAGCTGTCATCATACCCAAAATTTGACAATTAAGTTTGTGAACTTACCACCATGCTTACGTTGGCAGCACTGTACAAGCAACTGGGCAAAGTGTCATAACCTTGGCAAGGTATGATGACAGCTCTGATGGCCGTTCCAGAAAACGAGTTCCAAAACTGCTTTGAAGGGTGGACTAGGTGCTGGCATACTTTGAAGGTAATGGTAGTGATATTCAGCAATGAGGTATGTATTAATAACACTTTTTCTAGGATGAGTTCACGAAATTAATTGTCCAAACTTGTATATGTTTGGTCAGACAAGGAGAATAAATTCTGTCATAGGAGAACAGTGGATTGAGCAAGTTTAAGTGTCTAGAGGTTGGTATTGTCTCAGAGAAATGGTAGGAGGGAGGGCTGGCGAGAGAAACTTGGCCTTAAGAGCTTTGTGGAATCACACTGCTCTAGGAAGCTCATGTGATTCTTACCCCTTTGACACTTTCAAACAAAGAAAACACTTGAAATTACCCATAGGTCTCTGAAGTTTATGTTTGTGACACGTTGAACCCTTAACTTACCATTTCCAAAGAGGTCATCTTCAAAATCAAAGGCTTGAAGTTGAACATTAATTGTTTTCACTTGAAGGTCACCTGACAGCTGGATGCTCTGTTCACTCACACACTTGAAGGAATGCCCAACCACAGTCTCAAACATCATCATAGCACTTTTCGTTCCATGGTAAGTTTTCTCTGAAAACACAAGGGTAAAATATAAACATACAAGAGTCTGTTTGGAGTATAAGTGGGCAGCCTCACTTACATTGGAATGTGATAACATTGAAATGAAAACTTCGGGAAATGTTTTCCTCATTCTTCAGTTATTTTAAATCATTGGGACAGAGCTGGTGGGGACTATTGGCAGTGCTTGGGGATTACAGAAAAAGTGCCCACAAACATGTTTTCAATTCTCTGACTCTCCATTGCCTCGTCCCAAAGATATAGTAAGTGCTCTGAGTTAAATGGCGAGGCCCTCTCTCAGTCTGGTTTTCAAAAGCAACATCAAAGATGCACAAACTCAGTGGGATGAAAAGTGAGAACATAGTGTCATCACTGGTGGCACTGCCCTCCCTAACTGCTTACCTGGATTTGAGACTGTCAGCCAGGCTTTCACTTCATTGATGTAATATGAGTTTTCATCCTATAAAACAGCAGTGTGTTAATCTTTGAGTAGCCTCTGCTTTTAGGTTCATGATCCCGACTTACAAACTTTATTTAGGCAGGAGTCTAGCTATTAAATCCTTAATATGGGGTCTTGGGGGTGTGTTGGTACAGAGTCATAATCATGTTTGAAAATTGCAAAAAAAGTTAATATACCATGCAATAAATAAACAAACAAATAAATAAATAGTGATCGCTTGTTCCTGGTCCAGAATTTCTCTACTGCATACGTGTTGCTAGAGCCTGAAATTCAAATTCCACCATAACTGAGTCCTTTTGGTTGGGCCAAGTTTCGCCCTGTTAAAGTGCAAATGCATGTGGAAGATGGAGGGGTTGGAGGAGCATACGTTACGCTTTTACTAGTAATTACTATCTCAGGATAAGGATTCACACTGAGCCATTCATTCATAAGACTCACACGGGGACACTTCATGGGCTCCTTAAACCCTCTGGGAAAAATACTTTGTGCAAAAATTTTACTATCAAGTACTTTAAACAGATTAATGGGTTCATGTCTCCAAAATGGTTAGCTGAGGCCACAATGAGTGATTCTGGGAAGGAATGGTTGGCCCTGAGCTCACTAGGTGTTCTCTACAAGAGGATCCCAGCGGGTTGTGCTCAGAAATAGAAAGCAGTGCTCCTCATTTTATGCAGGGCTTGTCCTTTTGGAAAAGCAAAACACACATTACAAAACAGCTGCATAACCTCAGAGAGACTGAGGGTATGACTCAAAAGAAATTGACTTGAGATATGAAAGGGTAAGTTGAAAAAGGAGTTTTTACTTTTTTAAGTGGTTGGTTTATAGTGTTATGGCTTTTAAACATTCATTAGAAAATTATCTACAAGTAAAAGGTGCAAAAAATGGTGGAGCAACCCAAATCAGAACCTGAAATTTAATTACCTTTAGCAGTTTCAAAGCTAGCCATTAAAGGAATTCAACAATAATTTTTACTACATTATAGGCCATTTGCGGATGACATGATGATTCCTAACACAATATAAAAGTTTCAGAAATATAAACTGTTTTAGTAAAGGTCATAGGTATTGATACACTGAACTCTAGATGTAATTCATTGAATTCATCTACCACGTACTAGCCTCTTACCTTGGTCCGGGCAGTGCAGGAGCACTTATTATGCCATGCCTTATTTAATCCTCACAACTCTGAGAGGAAATGAAGGCTCAGTACTTGCCCAAGGTCATAACCCTGTTAGGTGGCCGAAAAGACAAGTTGCCTGTCTCCAAATCTAGCCTTTAACTTCTCTCTTCAGTCTACTCCAGACCAGGCATTGCTCTAGGTCCAGGGAGAAAAATAAGACCTTCAAGATGCCTGGTCGCAGGTTTCAAAGTCTAGTTGAACAATGTGCTCGGACCATCCATTTATTTCAGAGTGAAATGTCTGTGACCGAGTCCCATCTTGGGTAGCTTTCATATACCATTTATTCAGGTTTTTATTTGGGTTCTCTTTTAGTGTAAGAGACAACTATACTTCAAGGCCAAAAGTCACTGTTATAAGAACCCTGCTCCATCCAAAGGACAGAGAGGACCCATGGAAACCTCAGCTCGGGGATGGGAGTCAGGTGGATACTACAGAGAAGGAGGTGGAGGTTGGGGAGTTTCAAGCAGGGGTCAGATTTAATCCAAAACCCAAGAGAAATTACTTGCCACACATGATGCAGTTTATAGTGTCTGCTTTCTCCTTTGACAACCAAGCCCACAGGGTCATTCCCTGACAGATGTTTTTCTCATTTGGGACTTGGTTTGGAGAATGATAAACATCTACCATGCCAGATTCTTGAAGACATAGAGAAAATCTTTTGTGTACCCAACGGCACTGACGAAAGGGAGCCAAGGACTCCTAGTAGTTGAGTGTGGTACTAGAGCACTTACAGTAGCATGTCCATTTGAATGGACCTCTTACAAAAGTCCCATTTCACTATTCAATCAACTTAATGCAGACACAGTGGCTGCTCACTGCCTGTATCTAAAGAGAGCTCTGCAATATCTCATCAAAGAGATCCTAATTCCTCATGGAACCAAAAGGCCCTCCTTGGCAAAGGAGTGTCCAGAGCAAGCCAGCCTATCAAGCCTGCTGAGGAAGGCAGCATGCCAATGACCACAAGGCCCAGGGTCCTCTCCTGGACTTCTGCAAACCGTATTGTAGCAGTTTCATAATCACAGATGTTCAGGTTGTGAATATTGTCTTCAACATCAATCAGGCCCCTTTGGCTCAGCATTGTTGTGATTACATCAAGAAACCTTTGCTCTGCATACAGCAAAAGGAAGTCAAAGAGGCTGTTTTCTTTAGAACTGCTGACCTACTTTTTTGGCAATCTGGCCCAGAGTTCTCTGGGAGATTTAGATTCATTCCTTTATTGCTTTATTTCTTCATGAAATATTTGCTGAAGATACTACATACCAAGGCAGGGCTGGTACTAGAGATAGAAATGTGAACAAGTTAGAGATTTGCCTTCAAGATGGTGAAATGTGCAAGTGTATTAATGGAGGCTCAGGGAACCAAGAGAAGACATTCTCCCAGTTTTACCTGGGATGGAGGCGGGGCATGGGGGTAAGGAGACTTCTTAGGGTGAAGGTAAATGAGCCATCTTAAAGGATGAATGCAAAAAGGGGCTGAAGGGTGGGAGGCTCACTCCAGGCAGAGGGAAAGCCGAAAGGAAAATGGCTATGAAATGGTACCACATACTTGGGAAGTCCTAAATGGTGCACTCTGCAGGTGTTAGCATTTGAACACCAATAACAGTTCTCAGGAGTCTGTAATCTAAAAGGGCTCGGCACACCCCTGAAATGCTTTGAGGAAACCCCGGGAGGGTTGGCAGTATTAGATTTCCAGACCCTGCCTAGCCCTGCGGCCCCTCCCTCCTGGATGATGGATGGCTCCCCAGCCCTGGAGCTGCCCTGACAACTAAGTGGGTGACAAAGGGATAGTGTTAAACTCAGGGAAACGAACTCAATCCAAAGTTACTGAAAGATGTTTTTAAAACAAACTGGCCAGGCAGGAAGGACGTCCAGGGTGGGGGAAAGGAGGTATATTTATCTTGCACTTGAAGGGTCTGAACAACTTTCAGCATGTCACCTTAGTCAAATGAGACACTGTCACAGAAAGGTTTTCAGTTTTTTAAAAAATGGGAAGTGAGAAAGGAAACCCAGCGCTCCTAACCCTGCTCTGGGCCAGAAGCCACGCTCAGCACTTTGCCGCGTGCTAGCCCAGTCCACCCTCAGAGCAGCCCGACCGAACAGGTACTGGTTGGCCCCGTCTCGCTAGCCACAGGCTCAGCGAGAGTGCTAGCGACTTGTCTGTGGCCACTTAGACGTGATACGGATGACTGAAATTTTGATTGAACAACATCAGGTGACAGCCAAGGAGGCAGGTTTTTCTTTGCATTTCTGTTATTGACTTAGTAGTTGCAACTTAACCATCTCACACTTACGCTAATGTTTTTGTCATACAGAGTTAATGGAAAAGTGGAATCTTGCTTTCCACGTCTTCGTCAGAAGTGGGAAAATATTTTAACTGTAACACGTGGAAGAAGACAGAAAGCCTAGTGTACTGGGTTCCAATTGCAAACTCCTTCCAGGAATGTTTGAAAGTCCTGGTTAGGCGTATCCTTGCCAACGATATGTATTACGTTATTTTTTAAGTCTCTGTTGATTGATGGATTAAAAAATATATCTTGTTATTTAAAAAAGGAAAGAAAATTTAAAAAGGACTGCCCGTTACAAGGAAAAAGAAATGTTTACTGGCCTACTTCACTCATGAGATTCTATTTTTTTTTTTTTTTTTTTTTTTGCCTTTTTTTTGTATGTGGGTAGCTCTCTAGATGGGAATCGAACCCAGGCCGCAGCACTGATAGCACTGGAGCCTTAAGCCACTACACCACCAGAGAACTCCTACGCTGAGCCCCTGTAATCTCTGAATCTGTGGCTGGCGGGTGGAGCTGAGCCGAGTTCCCCTTTTTTTTTTTTTTTTTTTTTTGCTTTTTGGTATGTGGGTAGCTCCCTGGCTGGGAATCAACCCAGGCCGCAGCGCTGACAGCACCAGTGCCAAAGCCTTAAGCCACTGCACCATCAGGGAACTCCCCGAGTTCCCTTTTTAAATGCAGAAATTCCCCAGCAGCACTAAGCTGGTTGGAACTTTGATCCTCTGTCAGCCTCCTGGCTTTCCTCCTGTGGCAGAGCTAAGCCAGCTGTTGGGGGAGTTGGTGCTGAGGACCACCGTGAATTTGGTGGGTGAGACTCAAAGCAGCGACCAGCACACGTGGGGCTGTGGGTTGGGAGTGGCTCGCCTTGGTCCTTCCTGAAGGCCGGTGCGGGAGGGAGGCCCCGCTGCTCCTTCCAGCGCCACCTGACACTCATTTCCAGCCCACACCTCTGGAGGCACCAAGGACTTCCAGAAAGTCGGGAATTCAGCGGGTGGGTGGAATCTGATCAAATAGAGTCCAGCCTGAAGGCCTCAGAAAGGCAGGGATAGGAGGCATCAGGAGACAGGGAAGTAGAAAAAGAGATTGCGGTGCCGGTGCCGAGGAAGCTCCTGCTGGCAGGTCTGCCTGAGGCCTGGCAGGGGTGGCTGCCACAGGTCAGTGCTGGAGGTTTCTATGCCTTCCCCGAGGCAGTTACTCACGTGGGCAGTGGTCTGGCTGTAACCCAGCCCTGAACTAAAGTACAGATGCCCTGCCACTCTGCTGAAGTGACTTTTTAGAATCTCTTGGCACCTCTATGGTTTAACTTCATTCGTCCAGCGACAGAGCACTCATTCTGCTCTGACTGTCCTTCAGGCAGGAGGGGTTGCGTCTTTCCCATTTGGTACCGAAAGGAAACCACTGAGTTCTCGAGGGCATCCCTAACCTAAGGAGAAAAGTGTGCACCAGGAGGACAAAGCCTTTGAGACCAAGCTAACAACAACAGTAATAATAACAACCCTCCTTCATTGAACATTATGCTAGACTTTTAGGTATACTGTTTCTAATTCTCATGAGGGTCCTACCACATATGTGTAATTATTTCCATTTTATAGATGAGGAAATGGGTGCCACTAGCCTGAGATCATGCAGCTAGTAAGTATATGGTTGACAGTCAATCTTGGTTTGTCTGACACCAAAGTCCATGCTCATTCTTCTCCCAAATCTGCTAACCAAGATTCCCTCTAACTTCAGGGGTCACGTTAGACAGGAAAAGAGGAGGCCCACCCGGAGTCTCAGTGGCAGGGGTCCTCTCAGCACCTCCTCCTTGGCTCTTTCTCAGCCTGCTTGATAGACACTTGGGGGCAAGAGTGGGAGGACGCACGTCGTCTCTCCATGACATCTGCCCGTTTCAGTCTTGTGATCATAACTACTGGTTAGCAAACGCCTGCTTTCCACATATTGGACAATGCTCTTTACAGACCTGATCTCTAATTCCTTTCCTCCTTTTTTCAAATAATAAAGTAAATCTCACACAGGTTAAGTTGCCTGCCTGGGGTCACAAGCAGAATAAGTGACCAAACCAAATTTGCAGCTGAGACTGTGACCTCCTGCCCACACTCATTCCACTCTCCTCTGTTGCCTATCCCCTTCCAGGGTGTGGTCTGGAAAAGCCAGGGCTTGGTTAGTCCCTGAATTTTGCCTGCTGTGGTTGGAAAGAACCTATTCTGACATTTGGTTTTGGTCTTAAAACAATCCTGTTTCTCTGGTACCCACTGGGAATTTCTGTGGGTCTTTCATCTGTACAACTTCCTCCTTTGGGTGGTTTGCAAAGGGCACCTGTGTCCAGGTTCCTCAAGGCCAAGTCTCCCGTAAGAGGCATCAAAGGCCCTCCGGAGCTGCACAGAGGAGGCTGAAGGGGGAAGAAGGCAAACATTAAGATGTCGACACTTCCCTCCTCTCCATCTCCATGCCCCTCGTGCTTATCAGAGAATCTCTCAAAAGGCTCCGAGATGTTTCCCCTCACCTCCGGTGGAGTGTGGGATTGCACCACTGGGCCCCGGGGGGAGGGCAGGGGAACGCAGTGCTGGAGCCAGCTAGTGTAAGAGAGCCCAGCCCTCACCTTGGTGAACGTGAGATTCACAAATCCGCCCTGGAAATTCAAGAGAAGGTTGGATTCTCGGGAGCCACAGTGCCCAGAGGCTTGGGTCGTGTTCGGGTCGATGTTGAAGTATCTCTGAGGTGAAAACACCTAAACCAAATAAAATTGATCCTCTCAATGAGCCATAGAAGAAAGCACAGTAAACGAGCCTGAAACTCAAGGCGACTGGGTGTTCAGTTGAGAATATTAAAGTCCCGGGAAGCCCCCCCACATTTCCAAACTGTTACATTCAAAAGATCTTTTAAAGGAGGAGCTCTCCCCCAGAAAGGAGTTGCTGGGTACTTCATGGTGGGTGTGCCCCTGCTAAGCTGCGTGGAAATGAATTTTTGTTAAATTACACGTGGGGAAAAGGGCTGCGGGAAAGGTTTGCTGTCTAATGTACTTCTGCTTCAAATGTGGAAGTTTTACTTGAAATCAAAACCTGTGCAAAGCCCCACCCAAAACAGTATCGTACTTACGATTCCTTTAGTAAATCAAATCATCTTATCCCCACGTCATTCCCTCCCAATTTCCTGTTAATCTGGATTTTCCATGTTAGTGTCACAGCTGGCTGGAACCAGGGAGGCCACCCAACCCAGACTTCTTGTTTCTCAGGCAAGGTGAAGAGACGTGGAAGCCAGGCTGGGGTCAACGCTGACCGTACCCCAACGGTCTGCCCGCGTTGGCGCCAAGTGAGGAGCGTGTATATTTAAATTTAAGTTTCTATTTTTATACGGATTCTAAAACAGAGTCACTTTGAATGGAGCACCTTGGAGAAAGAGGCGCTCACAGCTCTCATTCATTAAAGTCGTGGGATGCCGGGGAAGGCGCACTCATAGCAAAGCAAACTCCACTCGGCCTTTTGGTCCTGTGGCCCCAACTTACCGACATCGTGTCTTGGAGTGCCAGCAGCTCTATCCCCATCTCTGCTTTGATACAGAGCCTGCTTCCATTTAGAACTTGATAAATTCCGGTTTTGGCTGTGGATGGCTGAGGTGCAAGGGTGGGCCCAGGAGTTGTGGTGGGAGATGAGGCTGTTTGGGTGGCATTGGGGGCAGCTGTGGTTGTTCCTGGAGCCTGGGTGGGTTGAATGGGCTTCTGACTGGTTGTGCTGTTGTGTGGTGAGGTGGACAAAGTTACTGAAAGGGTGGTCTGGTCACTGGGTTGTGGGGTCTGCCCAGTTGTGTGGCTGACAGTTGATGGGCTGGTGCCCGCTGTATGGGCTGGTGGGGTGATCGTGGGGGACCGGGGAGCTATACTGGGGCCAATCGTAGCCTCAGTGACTAGAACAGTGGTGTGAGAGTTGTTGGGTGTGGCCAGGGTTGTGCCGAGGGTGTGAATTGCCTGGCTGGTGGGCTGGGCACTGTTTGTGGTTACCAGGTAGGTTGTTGTCAGAGTTTTTACTGTTGTGTGTGTGGTTGGGATCTCAGAGTTAGAGGCTGTGGCGGCTACGTGAGAGGTAATGTGACCATCTGTTGATCTTACTCCTGTAGTTTTGGAAGGCACTTGGTTAGTTGGTTGCAGGAAAAGTTTTGCTGTGGCCTGTACTGTTGCTGCTCTCATAGGCTGAGAAGAGTCTGTGATTTCTGGAAATGCTTTTGCTCTTACTTGACTGTCATAATGCAAAATCACTGCAAATTAGGAAACAAAAGTGTTAATGCACTAATAGGTCACAAGGCTCCTCCCCCACTCCCAATTTACTGTTCTTTTTCATTAAAAATTAACATGCATATTTCCAGATTTGGAGGAAATTTGCATGGATACAACGATCAAGTGAAGATCACCCCAAGATTCTACTATGAATCAACCATTGTAAGGTTTTGGTTGCAGCCACGTTTTTTATAAGGTTGTGATCACACTGCAGATGTTCTTCTGCATCCAGCCCCTGGGGTGTGGCACTAACACACTAAGTGATCATGCTCAGCGAGATAGCTAAGTGTTAATGCCTTTCCATTCCCCAGACAGTTCCTGGCTAGAGGGGAGGGTGTTCCTGGGTAAGCAGTACTGTGATTGATGAACTGATAGGCCTGGGGCTGCAATGAATAATGGTAATAAAGATTTACACAAAGATTTATAGCAAAATTGTATAGTTTGCACAGAATCATATAATCCCAGATTTCAAAGAGGTCCTAAAGATCATCCAGTTTAAACCCTAATCTGATGTGTGAATTTGACCTTTGAGTATTTGCCTTGTGTGCCTCCACTCTATGCTTAATTACCTCCAATGATGGGAGGTTCAGTACTCTTTAATTTTTTTATCTTGTCACCAGTTTTTCTAAATATAGACCAGTTCCTGTCATTTCCTTATTTAACCTTTTGAGTAGCCCAACCTTTCCCTAGTAAGAAAGGACATTAAGCCATAATTGCTCTGACATGCCTGGTGGGCTGTCCTTCATGTTTTGGCATATATGCCAGGTCCTCAGAGACTCCTCCCCATTTTCCTTACATGAGCAGTGTGTCTTACTGTCACAGCTCCCTACCCCTGCGAATCTCCATCGCAGTGTTATATTTGTGGCTTTCACTGCACCAATCACAACTTGTAATTGTATAAGGGGACAGTATTCAAATATTTAACAATAAGCCTGGCCAGACAGTGTGTTCCTGCAGAATATCAGCTCTGGTGAAATGCTTATTTGTTGATTGTACATCTGTCCCATTAGACTAAAAGCAATCTTGAGGTGGGAATTGTTGTGTATTTTTTGTGTCACCAGGGCCTGGGCAAAGAAAGCATTCAGTGGATTGAGGCTGGATGAATAAATAACCGAATGTGTAAATAAGATAATAGGGTTGTAGACCTCTAGGGTTACTGCAAGGCTCAAAGGAGTTGGTTTAAGTGAAAGCCTTCCTGGACCATTAAGTAGTGTGTCTTACTGTCACAGGTTCTCTCTTGGGCCATCCCATAAGGGCAGAGGCCTCTGGCTCTTTTTCAACCAAAAGAATTCTATCCTTGTCTCCTTCCAGGCACCTAGCAAGCCAGAAAAGTGGACAAAGTGCAGATGATGTTACTTGGGAGTTTATGATCAGGTACAGTGAGAGACGGCTTTATGTCTTCGATGTTGCAGTTTCATTGTATTTACAGTTATTGGAGCTGTAGCTGCCTGGTGCGGGGCAGTGACTTGGGAAAACATGGGGAAAAGGCCAAGGAGATCCCTCTACAATGGTGTTTATAGAGTTCTGAAGTTCCTATCTAATCAAAATCATCCATACATTCATTTGCTATCTCCCTCTTTCATTCAGATTTCTAAGTGATCACTAGTCACACAATGAGTAAATTTTAGAGCTGAGACTCAAATCCCTGTCCAAACCGAAGCCTGCCCTTGGCCGTGCGCATGGGTGGAGGCGGTGTGTACCACTGGGAGAGAAGAGACAGAAGCAGAGGAGAGCCGAATAGTAGAGTGTCCCGCTAGTGATCCCAATTCACCAAACCCTCATAATGGTGGTCCTTGGGGACGCGCATGTGCTGAGATAGTGATTATTTTCCAGAAGGAAGTTCTAATATTAAGCCCAGTAGTAACACTTGTGAATTATTTCTGTACAGCTGGCTTGCAAAATGGGAAAGACAAAAGTGTCAGTTAAAATTTCTTTGAATAACTTTTTCAAAAGACAGTATTAATGACATTAAGTTACTTGACACTAGTATTAAAGAGTCTTTTTTGTATCTAAATATTCATTTGGAAAACTGAAATGTATGATACTCACGGATCTTATGGGCTGCAGATCTGTAAGCCTTCGTAAACACTCATGCCCATATGCCCACATCGTAGAGCTTGGAGCAAGGTTCCCCTTTGTTGTGAAGGTTGACAATTGCTGAAGATAAATTTTCAGTTCACTCGGTCTAAAAGTGAGTTGTTGGTTCCTTGGTCCAGAACCCAAAAGGAACCCCTTAAACACATACTATTACTATGGAGAAAGGGAATTCACTCCCAGATGCAGTTGTGAAAAGCAAATATTGATTCTAAGAACTCTGGGAGACTGGAAACCACTTGCCTTTTGTTCTCTTGGGGAGATCGTTAGATCCTTGATAAAATCCCACTGTGTACAGCTTATGCTTGTGAGCTAAAGTAGCACATCCTTTAAAAGGG
This sequence comes from Lyroderma lyra, assembly GCA_004026885.1. Classification (NCBI taxonomy): domain Eukaryota; kingdom Metazoa; phylum Chordata; class Mammalia; order Chiroptera; family Megadermatidae; genus Lyroderma; species Lyroderma lyra. Next base: position 317,944 of record PVJL010000817.1, read on the forward strand.
AGAGCCTTCCTCTTACTGAATGCCATTAGAAGTCTTCTCTCAGTAGTGTTGGATGAACTCAAACGAGAGGAAAAAAAGCACCTTGGTCAGTCACGAATGCAAAGCATTCCAACCAGAAACAAGAAAACTCGTGGTACCTCTCAAGGTGTGCTTGGTGTGTAGGAAGTATTTGTAGGGTGTCTGGAGGTGATGGCAATCATGGTATCTTGGTGGGTGTGTGTGACTTTGTGGTGGACAGCATGCTGGGATCGCAGGTGGCTAGGCCAAAAGTGACCCAAACTGTCAGCATATTACAGATTGAACCCATCTGGGAACTATTCTAATATCCTTTTCCTTCCCCACTCTGGTTGCGCACTCTCTCTGTTCCCCATCTCCCTGTAGGAATGCAGGATAATAAAAGATGAGCAGGTGATCAGATGGAAAACTGAGGCAGGTAAATCTGCTGTGTGTTGTACTATGTCCTAGAAAGTTCATACAGGTATTTGTTAGGTACTCGATGGAAATACACTGAGAAGTACTGTTTTACAAAATCTATGTATATGACCATACACAATTGGCCAATCTTTGTCAAAATTGGGTCCCAGTTTTTAAATGGGACCTATAGCCGCATTAGAGGTCAAGTTCATCAGTTGTCTGAGACCCACAAAGAGGGCCGTGGACAGAAGCAAGGGCAGAGCGTAGCTCAGAATCTTCCTCAACCCTCTCTCTACTCAAAACAAAAACAAAACACACAACCCTGGAGTCCCCACACCGATTTGCCCAGCCCCCCACCCCGCCAGCCTGTCCTCTCCAGGATTCAGGAGACTCGGCAAACAAGTCCCCCAGGGCCTCCATCCCTTGTTTCAACTCCTCTAGCAGGCGAGTTACAGGAAGAGTCCCCTCCAACCTTCGGGAGAGGCTGAGCGATGACACCTCTGCCAGGCCCTGGGGAAGTCAGTGACCACACAAGGGCGTCTTCTCTAGGTACTTTCTGGACAGTCAGTTCTTCCCAGACAGACTTTGGTTTCCCTGCCTGGTACACCGGGGTGGGGGTGGGGGGCGTTCAGCATGACGGAACATAAGGAGGGTGTGGGGAAGGGGGATGAAGTGGGGTTCAGCAGGAAGCATGCCTGGCAGCTCTCGGAGGCTTCACTTTGTCTGCAGAGCTCTAAGGAACAGTGGGGGAGTAACCCATTTCCAGGGCAGGGGACTGTGTTTAGCCTCCGAGCACTTAGCACTCAGCACCGCCCGGCCCCAGCCCTTTCTTCGGCACCTCCCCAGGCAGCAGGAGCACCTCAGCTCGGGGCAGCAGGAAGAGTTTCTGGATGTGAGGGGCACCAGGGGCAGGCCCTGAGCAAGGCTGCGCTCAGTTTCACAGTTTAACCATAGATCTTCTAGCAAAAAGATGTGACCCTCTCCTCTGTGAGTTTCCCATGAGAACCCTTGACCAGAGGGTGCTCTAGCCTTGTGGCAGAACCCACTGGCTGACTAACCCAAAACCCAGCGTCCCCTTTCCCCTTAATAACAGAACCACAAATTTAAGCTGAGCACCTGCTGCCTGGAATAAAGAACTCTACCTCCAAGCCTCTTCTTCAGCCAGGTGGGGGCTAGTGACTGAGTTGGAGCCAAAGCAATAGAAACGGAAGGGTTGTGGGGCCTTCTGAAGGCTGCTGGAAGGGAGCCCAGTCACCTGTGTGGCTTCTATATTGCCTTTCTGGTTTCCTCCTTTAACCAGCCTGCAACTTGTCTGTGATGGCTGGCGCTCCAGCAGACATCTAGAACCATGAGGAGACCTTTTGGGCAGAAGTCACACATAGGATGATGGTGGGTCCATGATAATGAGCCCCCACGTCAGCCTTGGTCTGACAAACAACATTTATCTTGTTTCATTCACTATTATTTGGGGCTGGTCTCTTACATGCAACTGAACCTAAATTAACTGATACAAACTTAAGTTCTCTCGTTTTATGGGGGAGGAATTCGAGACAAGGGAAGCAAAGTAACTGGATGACAATGACAATAACTAGTTTACCCAGAAGCTATGTCTCTTCTAGCAAAATGTCTAATGGTTTTCTCATCTCTGATTCAAAGTATTTCTTGAACCTGGGCTTGCAGGGCTGTGCGGTGCAGTAGCGCAGAGCATGGGCCATGAAGCCAGACTTCCTGGATGCAACTCTCAGGGCTACCACCTGTTAGCTGAGTGACTGGGCAGTGCTCCAAGCTGCCTCAGTACTCTCATCTGGAAAACGGGGCACTTTCACGCTTCATTCACTCAGTGCACCTCTGAGAACTTGCAGCTCAGAGAGGAAAGGGCAATGTACCATTTCTTCTCAACCTGCCCTTTAATTCATTGGGAGCGCTCACTGCATTTGGCCATTGCATTGGTGCTCACACACGGGTTGCTGAGGATTACTGCTACACTGAGATCTGTTGCTTTCTTACTAGCTTGCCCTGCTAAATGAAATGACCTCCCTGTTTGCCTCCAAAAGAAGGTGAACTCTAATTCTAAAAATGTGGCACGAGGAAAAACAGCCCTGAATAGGGCAACTGGCCTGACCCTTCACCCAACTTTCATAACCATTCATGTTACAATTAAGTGCCACTGTGTCCCCATTTGAGCATGTTAGCAGGGCCATGTGGACAGAGCTAGTTCCCTCACATATTAAATTCAGTGGTTCTAGAAGGAATTGTGAATAACTAGCAAACCTCATAACAGCACGCAGGAGGAGTCCATGTCTCAGAGAGAAAATGCTCTTAGTGAAAGCTGGGGGTGGGGACATAAAATAGTCACTAAAAGCTCAGTTTCCTAAAAAGCCTCTCTTCTCTGAAGTATAATGATAATTTTAAGAAATCATTGTGCCTTGGCTTATACCTTTCTGCAATGACACAATTTGTCAGACCACATCTCGTTCATTTTCACGATTCACTGTATAGATAATAGAAACATAGCATTTCCATTTGAGAAAAATAGGAAAAGCAAGACATGATGTGCTTTTCCCAGACAATGTAGCAAGAGCGCCATTTCTAAGCCCTGGCTCCATTCTCTGTCTCTTAAATCCAAGTGACTTCTACAAACTCTCCCTGAGAAGGTGCCCACAACCCATTTGGGAACTGGGGACAGTGTCTGTCTTCTGGGATTGACACTTACTCAGCCTAACTCACAGAAACAAGTCCACACCTTGAAAGCCCTTGGAAAAAAAAGAAGTGCACCCCACGAGTGTGAGGTAATAAGGAGATGTCCCCAAGCCAAATACCCACAGTAACTGCAGATAACAGCTATCTGCAGCCTGTCCTGTCTCACCTTGGCCAGTGGCACCAGAATGCATTTAAGTCTAATAGGACCAGACATGTCAGTCATGTGCGTCACTCACCAGTCAGGGACACGAAGAGCACCACCACTGGAGATTGCTGCCAGGGCATGACTGGGGTTGCCAGGGGGAGCCGTGGCCTCGCCAAGGGTCCTGCTGCTCTGTTGCTGCCTCGCTTAGCACAGCTGGGTCTTCTGAATTGCTGGAAGCTAATTCTGGGGCAAGTTTCCTCATTCACTTTTGGCAAAGAAACCAAAGTCATTTACATAATGAGAAGTAGCTGAAAGGTCCTCCCAAGTGCTATGCTGAGTGGGGAGGGAAACCACAAGAGGCTCTCGGGAGAAAGCAGACGCTTTCATCTCTGCCTTTAATGTTTGTGAGGGTGGGGATGGGGGATGAGAAATGAGGGATGGGGGGATCTCCCCCAATCCCCACCAAGGTGAAGGGCATCTGAGATCATTTCTCCACTGGAGATGGTGGATCTGTCACAATGCCAGCCCCTTTTCTCCAAGTTGGGTCTCCACTTGCCTCTAAAATCTTGAGTATATTTCTGTAAACTCAGAGACTTTCCCCAGCCAGGAGACAATCAGCTCTGCCTCAGTCATGAGGGTGGGCAGGGGTCTGAAAACTCTGCCTGGAGCACTGTCTTTGTGTGTATTCACTAAGCACCTGAGGCTGCTCTGCTGGATGCCCGTGGCCACCCCACCTGGGGCCTCACCAGCCAGTGTTTACTGGAGGATGTACGAACCAATCTCTTGAGCAGATGCTTAGGGGATCAGAGTCTGGAGGCTGTTTTTCAGGGTGCCTGCCTCTGACTAGGGGAGAGATGCCAGAGCTGGGCGTTTCAGAAGCAGCTGAAAACTCTAAGCACTGAAAACTCTAAGTTTCAGGTGCATACCATAAGTTTTGGCATATTATACTTTCATTTTCATTTATCCCAAGTTGTTTTCTTATTTAATATTGTGATTTCTTCTTTGACCCAGCAATTATTTAGGAGTTTGTTGCTTAATTCCACATATTTCTGAATTTCCCAAATTTCCTATTTTTAATTTTGTTCCATTATGGTTGGAGAACATATTTATGATTCAATTCTTTTGTATTTATTGAGACTTGTTTTATGGATTAATGTAAAATCTATCCTGGAGAATGTTGTATGTGCATTTGAGAAGAATGTATAATCTGCTCTTTTTAGAGATGGAAGGTTCTATAGGTGTCTGTTAGTTCTAGTTAGTCTATAATGTTGTTCAAGACTATTTACTATTTGGTCTTTTGTCCAGTTGTTTTATCCATTATTGAAAGTGGGGTATTAAAGATTCCAATCATTGTTGTAGTGTCTAGGTATTTAGGGGCTCTATTGTAGGGTTCTTATGCGTTATGGTTTTTATATATCTTTGATGGAATGACCCTTTTATCATTATAATACATCTTTATGTGTCTCTAGCAACAGTTTTTGTTTTAAAATCTATTTTGTATAATATTATTATAGCTATTCCAGATCTCATTTGTGGTATACCTTTTTCCACCTTTTTACTTTTTTACCATTTGTTTTTGAATCTAAAGTGGTCTCTCATAGATAGCATACAGTGGGGTCATGTTTTTAACTCATTTTGCCAATATCTGCATTTTTTTTGAAATGTTTAACCCATTTTCATTTAATGTAATTATCAATAAGGTAGGATTTATGCCTACCATTTTGCTCTTTGTTTCTATATGCCCTGTCTGTTACTATATTCCTCCATTATTGTTTTATTATATGTTAAGTAGATATTTTCTGGTATCAACTTTAATTCCCTTATCCTTCCATTTACTCTTTTTCTACAAGTTATTATTATTATCATAGTTGACCTGAAGATTACAATTAACATCTCAGTCTATAGCAATCTAATTTGGAGTAATATCACCTTAATTTCAATAGTATATAAAACTGTGCTCTTATATAGTTCCACTGCCTATATAAATGGCTTCGTGGGTTTACAAGGCTTTATAATTGCTTTATGCAGTTGCCTTTTACACCAGATAAAGGGAGTTGCAAACAACATTATAGACTAAATGCATTCTCCCCAAATTTACACATTAAAGCTTAATGTGCTGGTATTTAGATATGAGGGTGGAGTCCCCACAGTGGGATTAGTGTTCTTATAAGAAAAGGAAGAGAGCCAGCCCTCTCTACTCTTCTCCATTGGAGGATACAGTGAAGAGGCAGCTGTCTGTAAGTCAGGAGGCCGGTCCTCACAGGAACTTGACCCCAAACATCTCAGCCTCCAGAACTGTGAGAAATGAGTTTCTATTTGTTAAACCATCCAGTCTATGGTAATTTGTTAGAGCAGCCAGAGCTGAGACAAACAGAAATTATATTTACAATGTCTTTATGTTTATCTATGAAGTTATTATGTATTTGGTTGCTCTTTATTTCTTTGTGTGGATTTGAGTTACTGTCTAGTGACCTTTCACTTCTGCCTGAAGGACTCTTTGTAGTATTTCTTGTAGGGCAGGTTTGCTCAGGGTAAATTATCTCAGTTTTTGATTATCTGGCATGTCTTAATTTCTCCTTCAGTTTTGAAGAATAATTCTGCGGCTATAGAATTCTTGGTTGACAGTCTTCTTCTTTCAGCACTTCGAGTATATCATCTCACGGCCTTCTGGCCTCAATGGTTTCTGATAAGAAATTTATTAACCTTATTGAAAATTGCACATGGTTTGAGATGTGGATCAAAGTTCATTGCTTTGCATATAGATAACTATTTCTTTCATCATCAGTTGTTGAAAAGGATTATTCTTTCTTTACTCTATTGCTTTTGTATCTTTGTAGAATATCAGTTCTCCATGTATATATGGGTCTATTCTGTTCTAGTGATGTAATTTTGTTTATGCCAAGATCAAATGCCTTGATTGCTGTAGCTTTATAATAAACCTTGAAATCAGGTAGAACTTTGTTCTTCTTTAACATTCTTTTGGCTTCTCGCTTATCACTCCCTAATTCCTTCTCTTATGCTTTAAATTAGCCAATAAAATTGGACCCCCAAAACCCTAGATGTCCACCCTTAGACCCTAGTGAATGCAAAGGCCCAGATACATGTTCTGTCTCTGTTTATTTATTTATTTATTGTGTATTTATTACTTGTGACCTCACTGTATGGTCCTCAGGTGTGCCATGTAACCTCCAGAACTTGTGAGTAATAAATTTTGTCTCTCAAAGTTTCCAGAGGGTTTCTTATTGAAGTGTGTACTGCAATCATAATAAGAACCACAAGGGCTGGCCCAGCCACAACATTGACCCCATAGCACTGGTAGGGTAAATGCCTGTGGGCGTTCACCATGAGTAATTCAACCTGGGCAAGTGTTTGGGTATTTCTAGCCTGTAGGATCACTATCAATAAAATGAGACCAACACATCACAGGGAGACACAATTCAACCCATCACGATTGTCTGTCTCATTAAATGTTCTGTGTACACTAAGGAAGATTACGTAAAGGAGAGAAACAAAATTGGAGATTACAATGAATAAAACATCTGTAACTTAACTAAGGACTTCCTAGGCAATGCACAACACAACCAAGAAACCTGCTCATAGCAGGTGGCCAGTGGGGCAAACAAAGGAGAAAAAAGGGGAAGTGCAGAGACTAGGGCTGTGCATGTGTCCCCACTTAGAATCCTACCACTGAGGGAGGGAGAAGGAAAAAGGTGGCAGATGAACATTCCAGACCTCCTGTAGTCCACGTGACAGAAAGGAGACCCAGAGGCAGGGGCTGTGAGACAATGCAACCAGACCTCACTTTGGCCCCAGGAGATGCAGAACGGGTCCACAAGACACAGCGGCTGTGGTTCCAAGAGGAGGGTGAGCGAGGAGGGTGGTGAGGAGACGCAGTGCAACCTCACTCAGGCTGGGGAAGGAGAAGTGGGGAGGGTTGCAGGCTCATTTCTTCGCCCACAACCAGCACAGTCTGAGGGGCCAGTGTACAGGACTGACCCCTAAGGCTCAGGGCAGAGTCCTGAGGGCAAGCTGAGAACAGAAAGGTGCACTGGTTGTGCAACTCCACAGCCCCAGGCAGAAAACAAAGGCACAAACCCTGGTCACCTGCTTACAAACCAAGGCTTGAGCTTGCTCCTGCCTGGGAAGAAGGAAAAGAGAGAGGGCTGCAGACATGCTTATCGGCCCACAACCAGCTGGGTCTGAGAGACCAGCATAGAGCTCTGACCCCATGGCTCAGGGCAGAGTCCTCAGGGCAAACCCAAGTAATTACCCCTGTACTACCTGCGTGGCCTCTCGGCCCCAGGAAGGAAACAAAGGTGCGAATCCTAGCTATCTCTCCTCCCCAGACCTCTGGCGGCCCAGTATCAGCAGTGAACACCAGCAGCAGCGCGTGTTGGGTTAAAGAGCAGAATATCTACCAACAGAGAGGCCGCCAGCGTGAGAAACCAGAGAAACGGAGCTCAAAATAAATTCGAACAACAGAAAATCAAAGCAAAAGACATGGGGACAAACAACCCATCAGAGACAGAGCTCAAAACAACGATTATAAAAATGCTCAAGGAACTTAATGATAATTTCAATAGAGAGATAGCAAGCATATAAAGGAAGACACACAAACCATTATAAAGGACCAGGCAGAGATAAAATTACATTAACTGAAATGAAGAATGGAATAAAAGGAGTCTCCAGACCAGACGAAGTGGAAGTACAAAGCAGTGATTTGTGAGAAAAACCAGCAGAAAGCACTTAATCAGAACAACAAATAGAAAAAAGAATCCAAAAAAACCAAGAATGATTTGAGATTCCTCTGGGACATTAAGCATAACAACATTCGTATTATAGTACTACCAGAAGGGGAAGAGAAAAATCAAGGGATGGAGAACTTAGTTGAAGAAATCATGACTGAAAATTTTCCTAACCTGGCGAAGGAAATGGACATACAAGTCCAGGATGCACACAGAGTCCCAAACAAGATGATCCCAAACAAGAACACGTCAAGACACATCATAATTAACACATTGCGGACCGCATAGAAATCTCTAAGACATACGCCAGGGACTGCATATCTACAGATCATAATTCACTTTAGGCACGTGAAAAACGAGAAAACTCGTGAGCGGTACGAAATGTGTTAAAATGGCAAAAGTTAAAGCAAAAGAGAAAATTCTGAAAGCAACAAGAGAAATGCAAGTGGTAACTTATAAGGGGACACCTATTTGATCTCAGCTGATTTCTCACCAGAAACTTTACAGGCCAGAGGGGATTGGCAGAAAATATTCACCATGATGAAAGCCAAGGATCTACAACCAAGATTAATGTACCCAGCAAGGCTAGCATTCAGAATTGAAAGATGGATAAAGAGCTTCTCAGGCAAGAAATAGCTAAAGAAATACATCACCACCAAACCAGCACTACAAAGAATGTCAGAGGGACTTCTTTAAGATGGGAGGAGGGATGGGAGAGTGGGAAAATAAGGGAAAGAGATTGAGTTTAGTTTGGTTGTTACAAGGCAACGATCATGGGGATATAGAGTATAACATGGGACTATAGTCAATAAGGTTACAGTAACTTTATGGGGTATTGGATTGGTACTAGATTTGTTGGGGTGATGGGAGGAGGGCTGGAAGGGTGGGTGAAAAGGGGGAAGAAGTGAAGAAGCACTAATTCATAGTCACAGGGATGTAGAGTGCAGCATCGGGCAGATAGTATCACTGTAATAACTGTGTATGGTGTCAGAGGGAACCAGGTGTATTTGAATGAGGATTTATTAAGTTATATAAGTGATGCCTTACTGTGCTGTACACCTGAAACCAATATGATATTGGTATTGGTTTCAGGTGTACAGCTTAGTATGCCAAATGTAATTGAAAAATTAAAAGTTCCAAAAAAAGAAAAAAAAAGATTATGTGTATTTTTCTGTTGGATTCAGTGTTCTATAAATGTTAATTAGTGTTGTTCAAGTATTCTATATTCTTACTGATTTTCTTTTGTTTTTATCAATTCACGCAAGAAAAGGGTTGAAATATCTGACTATAATTGTGAATTTATCTATTTCTCTTTGCAGTTCTGTTTTTGCTTTGTGTATACTGAACTCCTGCTATTGACACATAAGCATTTAGGATCAGTCTATCCTCTTGTAGATTAACCACTTTATCATTTTAAAAGAATCTTTTCTATTTTGGGTCATATTTTTTGTTCAGAGACCCACTTTGTTTTATATTAACATAGTCATTCTGGCTTTCTTTCTTTCTTTTTTTTTTTTTAAACGTTTTGTTTTGTTTTGTTTTGTCTTGTATGCGGGTAGTTCCCTGGCTGGGAATCGAACCCAGGCCACAGCGTTGACAGTGCCAGCGCTGAAGCCTTAGCCACTGCACCACCAGGGAACTCCCTGGCTTTCTTTTGATTAGTGTTAGCATTGTATATCTTTTTCCTTCCTTATAATCTATTTGTGTTTTTATACTTAGAGTGGGTTTCTTGTAGGCCACAGGGTAATCTTTTTTATTTTTATATTTAATTTAACAACCACTCCCTTTTAATTGGGGTGTTTTGATTGTGTAATTATTGATATGGCCATGTTTATATCTACCATCTTGGCATTTGATTTCCATTTTTCCTATCTGTTCTTGGTTTCATTTCTCTTCTTTCTTTGCCAACTCTTGGATGACTTAGGTTTTTAAAATTCTATTTTATCTCATTTGTTGGCTTATTAGTTGTAACTCTGTCATGTTATTTTAGTGTTTGCTTTAGAGTGTATAGTATCTCTCTTTAAGGTATCACGGTGTACTTTCAAATGATATTTACAACTTCACATACAGGAACCTACAACAGTACACTTCAATTTCTTCCCTCCTGGCCCCTGTTCTAGTGTTGTCATATATTTTGATTTTGCACATGTTATAAACTCCACAACATATTGATATTATTTTTTTATTTAAACACTCAATTAAATTTCAAAGAGCTATAAATAATAAGGGGAAAAACTTTCATAGTTGCTCATGTGATTACCATTTCTGGCAGTATTCATTCCTTTGTGTATATCCTTGGGTACACACATTGCAATTTCAAGTGTTATTTGTGTTTAGGGTACCGACTTGTTTGACCAAATGTTTTTCTCGGTCTTTGCTCCACCCTCAGCTTGCAGGCTCCCCTGTTGTATGTCGAAAGGCTCTGTCCATACACTGGTAGCTCTCCCAGCAGTATTCCAGTCACTCATTAGTTAATGCTTGTTATTAATAGACAGCCTGGAAATGGGGTAGGGGCTGAGGGGTGAGGTGTTCCGTTATGAATACCCCTTAGTCATGCAGGTACTATGTCCCTGGGCCTTTTGGATTGTGACCTTCAAAGTGTTTCTCTTCCTTCCCCAGCAGTAGTTCTGAGCACAGCACATATTCCACCCCTCAGGATCACAGGTTTTTTTGTGTTTGTTTGTTCATTTTGTTTTTGTGGTTCCCTGGCTGGGAATGGAACCCAGGCTGTGGTGTCATGAGCGCTGAAACCAACCCCCAGGCTTGGTTTTTATTCTGCTATCTTTCCCCAGCTGTGTTAGATTTATCAGACCCTAAGGGTGTTACTGTTCATTGCCCTTCCTCCTTCACTTGATTTGGCTTTTGTTCTATAGGAGAGATGGGGCACTAGGATCTGAGCGTACTTTCAGGTCTGTCCTGTAGGAAATAATAACCCCCCTCTGTCAGGGCTGTGCCAGGAACGAAGCTTTCTCAGGATTTACACTAATTTTCTTTGATTGCCCAGTGAGAAAACTGGAGAAAAGTTTCCAAAAGGATGAAAATTTCCCTTACATCTGTGGTCCCCAAGGTTTCTACTATCTCTTGCAAGATAACAGCCTGGGGCTGTTAACAATTTTAGTTGAATTCTCCCTGCCAGTGCATAGCAGTGCCTGCCCCAGGTAAGCAAGCGTTGGAGTCCCTTCTCTCTAGATGCACTTTCCCTTAGATTTCAGGTCAGATGTTGCCCTGTGAACGCAGCTCTCTTGTGAGTTCAAGGAGAAGGTGTGAATTGGCATATTTTCCAGATTTTTTTTTATCTTGCAAGCATGGAAATGGTACTATTTCTAGCATTCTACATCTCACACAGAAGATATTATTTTTAACAGCTGCATAGAGTTACATTGTATGTCAGTACAATACTTTATTAACCAGATTTTAATTATTTAATATTATATTTGTTATCTATTGTTGCTTAACAAATGACCCCAGAACCTAGCAGCTTAAAATGACAAACGTCTATCATCTCGTGGGCCTCTGGTAATGAATTCCAAAGCAGCTTAGCTGGGTTCTTCTGGCTTCGGGCCTCTCATGACATCAGCTGGAGCTGACTCCATGTGTAGGCTGAACCGGGCTGGAGCGCCTCCTTCCAAAGTGGCCCGCTCGCACGGCTGTGGGCAAGAGGCTTCCCTTCCTGTCAGGTGGATCACAGGGCTGCTTCACTGTCTCCTCACCATGAGAGTTGGCTTCTTCCACAGTGAGTAATCCAAGAGAGAAAATGAGAAATAAGCCAAAAATGCTTTGTATAACCCGGTCTTGAACGTCTATTATCATCACTTCCACCACAGTCTGTTTATTAGAGTCACTATTACAGCCCGCACTCAAAGGGAGAAATGTCGTAGGAGCCATGTCAGCAGCACCACAGACATTTTGGCTGTTCCCCACCTCCCACTACTTTTCAAAGTAATGTGAAAATGAACACGTGTGTGTGTGTGTGTAATTATTTGTATATCATTAAAATAAATTCCTAGAAGTGGCATTGCTGGATCAAATCATATAAATATTTGAAATTTTGATTGCCATTGCAAATTGTCTTCTAAAACTCTAGTAGTAATTACCATAGTGTATGAGAGTACTGATTTTCCTATAACATCTCCAACACTGGATATTACCAACGTTTTAAATGTTGGACTGTCTGATAATGAAAAATGGTATCTCATTGTTTTATTTCTTTTTTTATTTTATTATTTTCAAAATCTTATTAGATTTTGAATTTTTTTTTTTTTTTCTTCTTGGTATGTGGGTAGCTCCCTGGCTGGGAATCGAACCCAGGCCGCAGCGCTGACAGCGCCAGCGCCGAAGCCTTAGCCACTTAGACCATCAGGGAACTCCCCCGAGCACTTCTAATATTAAATATTAAAACAAATGTGAGCTATATGGACATTTAAGAAAGATGAACACAAACAAGATTATTTTCCAACCCACGTCTTCCAGTTCGGTGTCAAGAGAGGCCAGAGCCTGTCCCGGCAGCTCAGGGTGCAAGATGGGAACCAGCCCTGGGCAGGAGGCCCTTCCATCGCAGGGCATACTCATACCCACCCTCACTCAGACCGGGACGTGCCCATTCACCTCACGCACACCTTGGGATGTGGAGGGAAACCGGAGTACCCGGGGAAAACGCATGCAGACATGGGGAGAACATGCAAACTCCACACAAACAGTGGCCCTGGCCAGGAATCAATTTTTTTTTTCTCTCATCAACAGCATTGAACAAAACAACATTATTTGAGGACCTGCTGTATGTGTTCTCTGGCAAATTAAACTATTATGATATAAACCTATAATTTTTGCTACTTTAATAGCTATATTTGAAAGTCTATCCATAACAACCACTAGCTGATTAAAGCTGCAATTGATAAATACTTTATAGAGAATCAATGAAATTGTTTTATAAAGCTTTCTAACGTTATTTGACAAACTTGGAGCTCAAGAGGTACTTCATACATGTTGAAGGAGTAAGCAAATGCTAGTGTGGTATAGAATCCTGGTGTAGGAGTTGGAAGACCTGGATTGCAGTCCCTGCTCTGATGCAGGCTGGCTGGGTGACACTGACACAGTAATAAAACTGCGGTTGGGCAAAGGCCTCCTAGTTACGTTCCCAAGCCGCCTTGTAGCTTATTGTCACACAACAAAAGTGTTGTGTGCCATTTGCAGGGTGGCCTTCGAACATTGCCCATGCAACTCTCCTAGTTCTTTCCCCTTCCTATGAGCTGGACATCGGGCATACTGAGACCTGCTTTTGACTGTAGACAAGGACAGTGTTCTAGCGGATGGTGGAACAACCCGAAGGAAGGAACCTGGGATCCCACTTGACTATGTGGAGCCCAACAACCTGCATATCCAACCAGGGATGTTTCATGAGACAGACATATCCTTTAAGTCACTATACTGTTGGCTCTCTTTGTTACAAAAGCTTAGCCTTTCCCTTCACCAATACACAGGGGATATTATTTTCCACAAAGAAAGGGTTCTGTGGTCCAGTAAGTTTGGGAAATGACGAGTTTAATGAACTTACACAGACTTCCTTCCTTCTCAGATCCTCTAATCTATTATACTAATTGGGATCAACCAAGGAAGGAGTGGAATATGTAGAATTTTAAAAATGTATTTATTATTAGATAATTTTGTTGTTAGTGTGGAATCAACTCCTTGAACTCTTACACTCTTCTGGCTATTCCGAAAAATGTACGCTGGACAATACTGTTTAGAAGATCTCTAACTTTTCTATTACTTCTCAGTGCATGGCTGGTGTTTAATATGGACTTAAACTCTGCCAGATTTTACAGATCATGTAACTAAGGTACATTGAATTAGGGTTAAGCAGGGTTAAACATGTTGAACTCTGAGTCCCTCTAGTGGGCAACAGGCAACATTAAAAAGTCATAGATGGTTTGAACAACTTGTGAAAGAAGGCTGGAGGTTTTATCTGATGGTTTTGGATTCTTTTCCATGTATTCAAATGGAAAGATGGCAAAAATTTCACTCACAGGAGAGCCACTTTCCCTCTCCCCACCCCCAATCCTGTTTTAAGAAGTTTAAAAAATTCACAGTGAGTTGTGTGTTCAGGCCCTGGGACCCGGGATGCAGGGTCCTCTGGGGACCTCCTGGGTATCTGGCATGGCTTTTATTATTCCACCAAGAATTATCCCACTGTTCCTGTCCCACACCACAGTCCAGTCCACCGTGAACTCAGGATTCTGATGGCCCAAGCCCAGCTTTCTCCCAGAGGACACATGCAGGCAGAGCAGCAGTGTGCGGCTCGGGCAAGGAGGCAGGAATGGGAGGTCAGAGTGGACCATCCTGGAGTACCTGGGGGTGGCATCTGGGAACACCAGTCATGATGACTGGTATTGAAATGACTCCTCTGGTCCCCCATCTGTGATGTGAGGGCTGTGGAGGGGTTCCTCCCGTGAGGCCTGGGAAGTCTTGCACTTTGCACTCAGCACCATCAAGTGCGGCCGTTTCAAAGATTCAGACAACCGCTAAGGTGCAAAGGATGGAGAAGCTCTGGGCTGTTTCTGTGTAAGTGGCTGGCTAGTCAATGCTTGAAAGTGTTTAGGAGGATCTAAGTGATGTGTTCTCTCACTATCCTGAAGATTCTTCTAGCTCTTACATATTCTCATTGAGAAATGTATATATTGTGATCAATAATTGGAGAGACCAAAGCAGAGAAGTTTGCTGAGAAACCTATGCGCATTATAAAACGCGTGACCAGAGGCTGAAGGAGCGGAGAGGGACACACACTCTCCTTGCTGTGCGCCTGGGCTCCCGTCAGCATCCCCCTAGCACCTGGTCTTCAGCCTGAGAATGACAGTTCGAGTGGCGGCAGGTGCTCTTTTCCGCAGTGTCCCCTCAGGGCCGCCAATCCAGCGCGTGCTGCCTCCCCGGCCGAGGGCGGACCAGCCACGCGGGCGCCGCCCCCTCCCGCCCGCCCCCCCCCCTCCCCGCTCCCCTCGCTCCCGCCGCCTTTCGGGGGCAGCCGCTGCCGGCAGTTAGCGTCTCCGTAACGGCTCAGAACACTTTTGTTTTCCGTTTAAAATCTCCAATCGCGGAATAACAATTCTTCACATGGAATGCTCTGTTAAAATAACTAGTATGGTATCTCTAGATTGAATCCTGACTGATAGAACAAGTAATTCTAAATTAATTCTGAAAATAAAGAAGTCTGAAAATCAAATAAAATACAGAAGACAAAAACATTTTAATGGCAAAGGCATTAACTGAAAAGAAATAACTGAGAATAAGGTATTCTGAAAACTCAAAAACTATGAAAATAAAAAAATGCAGAAAATATAATGCTCAAAAATGAAATAACTCTCAAAATGAAGTAATTTAAACCTAACTGGAAAAAAAAAAACTAAATGACTAGAAAAATGGGAAAGTAAACAACCCAGAACCTGAAATAGCTAAAGAATTAAACATAAGTCTAAAAAATAATAACTAGGAGAAAACTCCTAAAATTATTAAAAACATTTTACTATAAAAATAACTTAAAAAATTCAACTTCTAAAAAATAAAAAATAAAATAAAAACAAAACAAAAATAATTCAAGTTCTAGTGAGTTTTTAGTAGTCAAATAAGATTTAAAAATAATTCCAATAACTAAAATAGAATAGCTATGAAAATAAATAATTCAGATATTAATGATTATAAAGATAACTAAAAATAATTTTATAGTTAATTTGGAATATATAAATCAAATCAAAATAACTATAAATGAGTAACTGAAAGTGTATAGCTCAAAAACTAACCTTTAGAATAAAATAATTATAAACAGGTAACTTTAAAGCTAGGAAATTAAACTATAAAACTAAAAATTCATAAAACTAAAAAATTGAAATCAATTATAAAACGAATAAATCTTTTTTTTTTTTTTTTTTTTTTTTTTGCTTTTTGGTATGTGGGTAGCTCCCTGGCTGGGAATCGAACCCAGGCCGCAGAGCTGACAGCGCCAGCGCCAAAGCCTTAAGCCACTACACCACCAGGGAACTCCTTTTTTATCAAAAAAATATTTTTTTTTTCTAAAACGAATAAATCTAAACGTAAATATCTCGTATGTTAAAGCGAAGCGCTCCCTGGGCGCAGCCGCACACGCCCCACGTGAACGTTCTCGCGGGGATTAGGGGAGAGGAAGCGGGCGGGCAGGAGGCACGGGCGTCCGCCCCCGTCGGGTGTCAGCCGCTGGCACCCCTCCAGCTCGGAGGAGCGGTTCTCACCCGGTCTCCCCTCACCCCCACCCCTGGAGAAACCTAGCCACGTCTGAAGGCATTTTTAATGGTAACAATTTGGGTAAGCGGGGGTGGGGGTGGGGGGTTGCTGGCGCTGAGGGGGCAGAGGCCAGGGATGCTGCTAAACAATGAACAGGTCAGCCCTCACAACTGTCCGGCCCCAAATGTCACCAGGTGCCAACACGGAGGAACCCTGGGCTGAACCCTCCAGGCTGCGCAGGCGCATGAGCAGCAGTCGGAGGTTCTCCCGCCGCACGTGGAGGGGCGGGCTCTGCGGGCCGGACGTGTACTGCTCCTCGGTCTCCAGGAAGGCGGCCCTGGCGGCCCCGGCCTGGGAGCCAGGTCCGCACACTCCGAGGACCCCTCTCTGCTCTCTGCCTAAGGGAGGGCGCGGCCTCAGTGCCACATCCGCCTTCCCCCACGCCCCCACGGGGAAGACCTGGGGCGGGGAGGCGCGGTCTTCCAGGCGCGTCAGCTCCCCGAGGAGTGCGTCCTCGGGCACCCTTTCCTCGGCCGCACCACTCTTGCCGGGAACGAGCCTTCTGCCCCTCGGGGGCGAGCAAACCAGAGTCAGTGGTCACCCTAACGCTCTCCTCAGTTCTGTCTGTTGCCTTGAGATTCCAAGAAGAAAGTCAGCAGCGTGGCTAACGCATTCGCTTACCTTTCCTCTTTCACACTCACGTGTCCTTCCCCTCACCGCCTTCGTTTCCTCCCTGCATGCTTTCTCCCGGGTCCAGGTTGGAGGGGCAGGTTTCACAGCTGGGGTCCACCTGGAAGAGTCCCGAGAGCTGGAAGGGAGGGGACAGCGGTGTGCCCTCAGAGTGAGCCGTGCGGGGGTGCTGGGCCCGCCCCCCGGGATGACCTGCGCTGGCAGAGCGGGGCCCACCGCACCCCAGCTCTCCTACAAGGCCATCCAGGCCATGGTGGCCAGAAACCAGCGCACGGCCAAGGAGATGGTGATGGGGCCGTGCGGGGCTGGGAGGGGCTGCGCCACTTCGCGGACGCGGGACCTCGGCTTCCTGGATTAGGCCAGGTCCC